>JAYDZE010204758.1:0-20908 GCA_034509125.1 Monilaria moniliformis
CTGAGCTTTTGGTGGGCCGAGCTTCATTTGAAGGCCCACTCGTGTTGGGCCTTTTAGCTAGGGCCCATATCCTATCACTACCCGTCCTCATCCATATTACAAATATGGCTCCTTTTTTAAATAATTTATTTCCCTTGTTTAAGATTTTCAATATCTATTAATTAATTTAGGCTGCTGATAGCTTCAATTAATTAATTTCTTTTTACCAAAGTGGTCTAGTCCAAAAACTTTATTTGTTATACTAAAATATATTCCAACCAGTTGGGTTTCTTATAGTCAATTCCTTTACTCGAACAACTCTTGGGGATATTATCAACTCAGGTTATTCAGAGATACGATCCCATATACTAACAATACTAGCACCACTATACATTAATTATCACTGCCCAATATATCAGGAATTACTTAGGGTTACGAAAAACTCGTACCCACTGATAAGTCAAAGCAGTGTATAATTAACATCGTATGCTCAATGTTACATATATAGATTAAGAAATAATTAATCACCGAGATCTTTTACTTCATTTACACAGCATTGAAGTACGTATCTCACTGTAATCTATTTCAATGACATACCACACCAGTGGTATCAATTGTCCAAGATAAGCGTGCAAACTTCGGATCAACACTGCAACCTTTCACGATAGATTGTCCATAACCATCTAGGTTGTGAACTTGATTTTCTTATACAAGGAACCTACTGAAAGATCTTCTGTAATCATGGATCTACCATCCAAGATAAGCATCGTTTTCGACGTCACAAGCTCAACTTGAAGTCTGTGGTTACAAACCACAACTTGGTTTAGAGTTCAGCTTATGGTCCAGCTCGAAGTCCACGAAGAAAAAAATATTTGTTTTAATTTTTAATTTGGATGAAAACGCTAGATGTGATTTAGGTGAAGAACAAGAAGAAGAATCCGTAGCTTTCTAAGAAAAAAAATCTCTCTTTGAAGACCCTAGCTTGACGAAAAAGCCCTAGCTTTCAAAGAAGAACCTCTGCTTTTAATCGAAGAAGCACCTATCTTTGGTTTCGAAGTAAAGCACTAACTTTTGAAGAAGGAGAAGAAAACACAAAGAAGAAGAACAAAAAGAAAGAAGAATAAAATTAGTTTTAATCGTTATTTAACTAATCAAATGACATCGTTTAGAGCTTGCCTAAACAAAGTTGCTTGATGAAACGTCCAACAAGTCCACCGATGTGCCCATCGGATCCAATTTGGGGAAAAATCGTTTTTTTGAGAAATTGGCTACCATCACAAAAAATTTAAAAATAGCCAAAGTTCGTGATATTAGGCGCCAAAAACCCTATTTAACTGCTAATGATTCAATTAAAATTCAAACATGTATATTTTAATGGATGGAAGAGGTGGTTGGATTGTTGGCCAAATTTAGTGGGCTTGAGAGCTGACTATCAGGCCAATGGTGACTTTAGGCCCATAATTCCTCGACACAGTAACACATATATATTACATTACATGATTCAAGTTTGTAACTACAGGTATTTCAAATGCAAAAACGTTCATTATTAATGCTACCAAGAAAGGCAAAAAGAAAGAGAGAAAGAAATACAAGCAAATTGATATCAGTAAAAACACACATAGAGACAGAAAAGGGACCAAAAAAAAAGGCAAAAACAAGAACCTTAATTCATGACAAATGTTAGAAAAGGTTATCCACATAGTCATCAGCTTTATTCACAAACCAACAACCTTAATCACATGAACACTTGAACTTTTAAGCTAAATTACAAACCAAAACCACGTTGTGGTCCTTTAATTATGCATGCCACTGCCACCTTTGTCCCTTTCTTATTTGTTTAATTAACAAAGATGAATACTAGACGGAATAAAATGGAGATCCAAGAGGAAAAAATAAAAATTAATAATAAAAATAATATTTATCTAACAAATATAATTTCTAATGCGATCTTTGGTCTCATTATCAAAATTATCCCAACTTTTGAAAATATCAGTTGCCAATTGATCCATTCAACTCGTATAAAATCTAATATCAAACTAACAAAAATACATATACCACGAAAATAGGTCGAATATTGGACCCAAAATATACTCATGCATGGAAGATTTTCTTTAAGTTGTCGACATTATGTCCTATATATATTACATTTGATATTAGTCGGAAAGGTCAAATATATAAAATGATACTTCTCAAAGGTTGAAATAACGTTGACAATGAATTCCAAGGTTACTTAGAATCATATATTTGCTCTTCAAATGTAACAAACATTTGGGAGGGCAGCTGCAAGGCAACGACACAAGCCATGTGAGAGATGCAAGCATGCGCCGTTTGTATTCTCTCCAACCAATTAACCTTTCCTTTTAATGAAAAATCGTGCATTCTATTATTTATAATAATTAAGTTGGTTTGATTTAGATGCTATCTAATAGCCATTGCTATAGCTCTTTTATTAATTTAGTATTCATGCCTTCATTCAATTCTATGTCATCAACTGTAAAGTTAAAATCAACCGTGCCAAATGTCGCTCAAGAATAAGACAATAAGTATTGCTCGAGTTGTTGTCTATTTCATTTCACAATTTTATTATTGTATATATATGTGTGTTCACTTATGCTTTCATTGTCATACATGCAATCACTAGTTAAACTATATATAAATATAATATTATATTAATGAAAGGGTAAGGTTCATATATAGATAATTAAACGGTTGTTAGATTTCAAGGGGGCTACCTGAAACGAAAAATCCATACAAGGGAAGTCAATTTTTTTCTACGATTTCTGTTCTGATTCCGTCACTATATATATACGTAAATAACTGAGGGCATATTTATATGCGTAAACGGTGGATACTGAACTAGTTATGTGCTTTCTTTTATAAGAAATAAAATAAAAAACACAACTCAAAAATTTCAAATATCACGAATTTGAATTCTTATAATTTTAGGGGAGAGAAAGAGAGAGTGAGAAGTTAAACATATTAGGTGATAGTAGTTAAGGCAAAGTGTAGTTGAGACGAATTATTTAGTTGAATCCAAGTAAAGTAGTTATCACGCGTAAATGCATATGGACCAATCAACTTAGTTAGTAGGTATTTAAAATATTTAATCTGTGGTCCTCTCCAAAAGCTTCAATTTTTTTTCTATAAAAATATTATTATTATTATTACTATTTTTTTTCCATGTAGAAGAAGGGTTTTCAGACAGGCCATGATTCAGTTTAAATAGCTGAAAGAATTTTGCAGAGTTTCACCAAAACCCTAATTGCTGCTGCTGCTGCTGCTGTCGTTTCATGTATGCTGGTTTTGAGAGGTTAAGCTGCCAGCTTGATCTGATTACAACAACACCTCCATTTTTGAGATCGTAAATCTCTCCATTTTCATCCCCATTTTCTTCGTCTTCCTTTTTCTCAAAAAGAAAAATGATGTGATTAATTTCAAGAATTGGTTCCGTCGATCAGGTCATCTGGCAGCTTCAATCACTCACCAACAATACAAATTAAGGATCGAAATGGATCTTAATTACTTAATTATCATCATATCCACACCAACTAATCCATCGGGTAAGTGTTTTTGTTTGGTTTAATTATTAATTAATATTGTTTAATTAGTCTATGTTTATACGTCTAATATATATACATATACATATATGGTTTTTTTTTTTTTTTTTGAACCACATATGCATATATGGTTAATTGCTTTAGATCTGTATAGCTCTGATAATCAGTTTTAATGTTTGGTTTTCTTGACTACTTAATATATAGCTAATTAATTAATCATTATTTGTTATACTGTGTGAAGAATTAGCCTTAAATCTGTATATTCTCGCACTTCGCTTTTGTTGTTTTCAATTCACCTGAAAATTAATTGAAGCAAATTAACATTCGCAATCACATTATTTCTAAATAGATTTTTGTTATTATTTCTAAACATGATTAAAACTCCGGCCAAATTGAGAGTTCAAACTGTTTCATAGGTTAAATTCTGTTAATTAAGTATATCCAGCCTCTCTTTCTCTCTCTCTAGCTTGTAGGAATGAGTGTTCTCCGTAATTCACCATGTCTTATTTCTGAAAAATATTGCGGTCGTGAGTGTTGATTAAGTTAATTAGGTTTGTTTCCAATTTTATCATCATATTTGACAAATACAACATAATTTTCGTCGCCTTCTTTGATGACTTTCTAGAGACTTGAATTTATTTTTTCCACAAAAATGATCCGTAGCAAGTAGTATTTGAATATTGTAAGATATTAGTATTGATAAATTAGATAATTAATGGTTATTATAGCATTGCCACGTTGTTGAAGGACAAAAAACAAAGTCGCGTACGTCGAGGGAATAGAATACTAGAGTATATGATTAAGATGTAGCCTCAAAGTATATGGAATTGACAGTTACGTTCACCGACTACGATGCTAGAAAACCTAACTAATCATAATTAGAGAAGAAAAATAAGGTTTGATGGGCGAAAAATTGGTTTTAGCCTTTTAGGGGTTGGCAGGTGGCAGAAGGTAATCAAGATTAATTATCATCTTTCCACTAAGGAAACAAGAAAGCCTTAGTTACATGATTCTAATTAAAAGTCAATATTACGTAATTTTTTTATAACTTTTGACCTCATTTTATACTAATTGGAAGTTTATCTCTAAAGGGATATATGTAATTAATGTTCATAATTTATATGCAGTTTTTTTACGATGCATGTCCTTATATGCTAACCGACCGATTAGACAACGTATATTTTTCTCAACTAATGTTTTAAATTGTACGAAATATTTTGTTTTTTTTTTTTAAAAAGTCACATCTATATATATATATACTAATTTATTCTAAAATAAATAAGTGTTCGTTTGTTTTGTTTACCGATATGCTTGATTGTTCATCCTACAATATAATTTAGACAAATGCTAGTTAATAAGTTTGACCCAATTTTTTGTTATATAAATTACATTATTCGCTACAAAAAGAAGTCTAACGAGCACCGAAGCATTTGGTAACTCGACAAAAATGCTCGGTATGACATACGTACAGAGCACTTGCTGAGCACCTCAAGTGCTCAGTACCATATTCATTGTTGATTTCCCGAGCACGCATGCTAGGTAAACAACAATATTACTGAGCAACAGAACGTGCTCAGTGAACAAAACAACCATATACAAACAACGAAATGAAGACACATTACCGAGCACTGTGCTCGGTATATAAGGGTTATTATATTAATATATAACCTACTAGTGCTTGGTGCCAAATGATGATTTTTAATATATAAGATACCGAGCACGTTTACTGCTCGATAACAATTTCCCAGCCATTTTATATACGCATTACTGAGCACACATTTTGTTTAGTAAGTATATCTAATTTATTTTATTTGTATAATACTCGGTAATTTATAACAATTTTTTAAAATTATTTTCATATTTTATTTTAATTATTTAAATTTTAATATATGAAATTAATAATTTAACTTATATTTAAATTTAAATAAAATAAAATTTAATATTAAATAAAAGAAAATCTATTTACAATCGAAAGTCGCAATCTTTATAATCTATTTTTTTCTAACTATTTTCTCGATGGAGTCCTTTGTTTTTGAATACGCACTCGATCTCTTTAGCAACCCTGTTGCATTAGCTCGAACATTTGAGCGACCTACTAAGCCAACGCCTATGCTTACTCATCTTGCGTTACTATCTCTTTTTGATGGCGAACCTCATGCATTGCCCTCCTATCCCGATAGTGCGCCTCCATTTCTTCCATCTTCTTTATGTTGGTCAGGTTCTGACCTCGAATTGTCTCCGGAATTTCTCAACTCGCCTATCAACGAGCTCAACGACCTAGCTTGGGTTGATTCTGGAAGACTGGCCCACAGAAACAGAAGAGCGTGTAACGGAGGGTAAGTAGATGCTCGTCGCCTACCCAGCTTTAGGAATCTGTCTTCTCTTCTTCGACTACCCGGTAACCTCTAGGAAAATGGCATCAAGATCAGGGCTCTCTTCCCTCTCGACTCGTCCTTCTTCTGCTCTTGTGATTACTTGGTCCTTAGAAAAAAGAAACATTAGACTGTTCAATTTAAAATAATAAAATATAAATTAGTAATGAATTTAAATTGAGAGTTGGTATTTACGTGTATGTCCGTCGAGCGTTATTAACACATCATTCCGTAGGAATCATTCTCTCTAGTGAACTTGTGAGTCTTTTCAAAGACTTGTTAAAAATCAGGGCGCTTTCGAATTTTATTTTTGCCTGAAAAATGATTAAAATGACATAGTTCATTAAAAATATAAAATGCACTTACTGTGAATTCTTCCTAATAAATATCCAAGTATTCGTTGGAGAAAGACTTCCAATAAGTATGAACCAATAAGTATACCAACATACACACATATTCAAACCACTTCCAATTTCATACAAATTCTCATTCTTCAAATTATTGAAACCAAATCAAGTAGATTTCATATACTTGCATAATTTAGCGAACAAATAGATGAAAGAATACTCAACTCTCTTCTACAAGGAACCGACTGAAAGAATTTCTATGATAACGCGACCACCATTCAATCTAAAATATAGAAGACAAACTTGTTCAATCAATTATAATGAAAGCGTCCTTGATGCATCTGACTCCCATCTCTTCCACATGACGGTTAAACATCGTACCATGTAAGAAGCTCTTAGTGAAAGGATCTATCAGATTGTCCTCTGATGTAATCTTGGTTACCTCAATGTCGCCCCTCCAGACTATATCTCTGATGATGTGATACTTTCTCTCTATGTGTTTACTAGCCTTGTGAGCCGTGGTTTCTTAGAATTTGTCACTTCACCAGAGTTATTTTAATAACCTTTAATACTCTTTGGTGTATTCTAAATCACATTTAGATCCATATGGAAGTTTATGAGCTAAACAACTTCCTCTATAGCTTCCGAATCAGTCACATATTCAACTTCCATGGTGTAGTCTGTGATGTGATGCGTAAAAAAACAAAAACAAATGAAAGAAAAACACTCAATTCATAAAAATATATCGGGGGAAAGAATTGAGTAAACAAAACCCCCGACTTATTAAAAAAAATCACAAAATTGAAAAGTTGAAAAAAAACTATTTTTTTTGTTGGCTTGTCTCCCAACCAGCGCCTTTGTTTATAGTCGTTGGCTCGACTTAGTCTACTCTTAGCTCACTTCACCACTTTTTCCATCTTGATAGTAACATTTTCTCCATTGATCCTAAAAGTTGCATCATTCTCTTTTGCCTCTAGTAGCACATCTCCTATAGCTAAGAATGGTCACTCGAAAAGTATAGGTATCTGCTTGTCTTCTTTCATATGGAAAATGATGAAATCAACAAGCAGAATGAACTTGTCCACATTTACCAAGACATCCTCGACAACACCCATCGATTTCACAATGGAGTGGTCAGTCAGCTGAAGGTCGATATTAATGGGTTCCATTCGATCTTCCAGGCCCATTGCTCGAGCAGTATTCAATGGCATTAGAGAAATTCCTGATCCTTGATCAAGCAAACATTTGAGATAATGCTTATCTCTTATCTCACAAGGGATGAGGCAACTTCCTGGATCTTTCGTCTTCGGTGGTATCCGCCCAGTGATTAACTGAGATCAGTTTGCACTCAATGCCACCAAGCATTGTTCTTGAGTTTTTCCTTTCTTTGCCAATAACTCTTTGAAGAACTGCGAGCATTTAGGAAAATTCATAAAAATATCAATAAGAGGAACTTCAACACTTACTTTCCTGATGAAATTCATCAGACATTCAAAACTCATCTCTTGCATCTTCTTCTTTTTCTTTATTGAGAATGGAGGAGGTGTGATGAAGTCCGGAAAGTTGAATAGACTCTTTGGATCTCTTGCTGGGCTCAGTGGTGCTTTAGTGTGTGATAGTCCCTCACTTGGTGCAACAATAGCTTTTTCATGTGTCCCTTCTTTGGTTGCCTCAGTTGGTGGGCTATTTAAACTCTTTTGGGACTCCAGTGTTTGTAGAGAACTCAACTCCCTTCCACTCCTTAGCCTGATTGCATTGCATTGCTCCTTACCCTTTAGATTAGGTAGAGTGTCACTTGGTAGAGTATCAGGAGCTCTTGTATGCGAAGCTTGAGCTAACTGGCCGATTTGCATCTCCAGATTCCTTATAGAAGCATCAAGCTGGACAAACTTCTATGTGGTCTTTTCTTTGAACTACTCGTTCTCTTTTTGACTCTTTGTCATGAACGAGAAAATCTGTCCTACTTGGTCTCCCAAGATTGGTTTTCTCGTATCAAAACCTGAAGAGGGCTGGTTAGGACCTTGCTGATTCTATCCATCTTGTTGTGGCCTCCAGTTGTTTTGATTGTTGAACTGTTGCCCTTGGTTGAATCCTTGGCGATTATTGCCCACATAGTTGATAGCTTCAACTCCTTGTTGAATAAGGTGGCATTGATCAGAATGATGGCTACCTTGACACACTCCATATTTCACGAGCAAGGCGGTAGGTGGTTGAGGATTTAACTGTAGAGACGTCACTGCCTTAGCTACTGTTGCCATCTTAGTACTGATATTGGCAAGTTGTGCCTCCAACGAGCTTAATAGCTTTGTTTCAGTAGTGGCTCCGAATGTATCTGCTCTATTTACGGAAGCTTTCCTTGGATTATACCAATTCCATTGGTTTGCAGGTAGCTTCTGGAACAACTCTCGAACTTCATCATGGAATTTGTTGTCCAAGTCTCCGCCGGTGCTAGCGTTAATCATTGCCATACTTTCGTGTGTCAACCCTTGGTAGAATTTGATCAAATCTCTACCCCTGCCAGACCGTAGCTTGGGCCTTTCCTCAACATTTCTGAAAACCTCTGCCATGCATCTGCAAATGATTCGTCGCTCTGCTGCTGAAATGATGTAATGGCATCTCTGAGCTTCTCTATTCTGGTAGGTAAATTATATTCCATTGGGAACTTTTGCTTTAATTCCTTGAACGTAGCAATGTTGTACCCTGGCAGTGAGTCGCATTCTCTAGCTTTGTCTCTGAAGGAGAAAGAGAACAAAGCCCTTTTAATTATGTCGTTAGGTATCCCTTGTGGCCTATGGTTGCCTGTGAGCTCATAGAAAGCATTCAAATGAGAGATCAGGTCCTCATCTTCTCTTCCATAGAAGAGACTACCGCTATTTACCAAGCTGATGTAGTGAGGTGGGATGTTGACGTTTTCCATTGGGTTGGTAAAATCTGCAGGATGATTGGCTCCGGAGTTGAATATATCTCCAAATCTTTCCACTGGGGGAATATGCACTCCATTGCCTTGATGATTTTTTGTCATTTCTTCAAACTCGGGTTGTCCTGATTCTGAACTCTCATCCTGATTTGTATCGTGCAGTGGATTATCTCTCACATGACTTGAACAGCCCGAAAAGCTTTCAATTTCTAGACCTTGAGATACTTTTCTATGTCTTGTGAGTAAACTAAACTGCGGTGGACCTCTAGATCGAGTATGGTGCATTAACCGTGCTCAATAACTTTTCTGTAACACATGCGCAATAGAAAATACACCAACACAGTACACAATAGACAAAAAAAAAAAACTACGAAGAAACTAAAAACAAAGTAAACAAAAATTAATTAACCAATTGCTCTCCTCGACAACGGCGCCAAAAACTTGATGCATATTTTAGAGTATAGATTTAAATTCCAATTTATCACATACAAGTTATAAAATACCCTAAAATCACTTCTAACTGCAAGAGAACAGTGTTGAAGATAGTAATTAGGGGTTGAACCCGCATGGAGATAAATTGATTGCTTATCCAAAAATTAAATTAAAAAGATGAGGAAAATAAATTAAAATAAAGAATTTTAAATTATGAGATCAAAGAAAAATTAAAGCAAACCTTGGTTTTAAACAAGATTGAAAAGATTATCCCTAATATGTTTCAGATGAACACTGTACTTGATTGACTCAAATCGAGGCTCCTAGTTCAATTTCATGGCATTAAAGATTGTGTCTATTTTACACTCTAACACTGAACATGTCAGAAGAATTGTGAAATTAAGTTTAGCTGAACACGTCCCAAAATACATGAATATTAACCTAGACTCCTGTGGAAGCTCAGTAAATCCAGATTAATACTTAAACACTTTCGACACAAATGATTAACATATTTAATTACTAAACCTTTACTCCTGTTGAAGCTCAGTAAGACCTAGATTAACAATTAGTTATATTAATTAACCTTCAAACTTTTCTCTGAACAATACTCAGTTCTAGGATTTTTTTATATCATGTAGTGCTCATATTTTTCAAGTTAAAGAGACATAAAAAAAGGCAAGATTAAACCATTAAAGGTGTACACATCCAACAATTTAAATAAATAAAAACCATAGCATAAATTAATCTATGAAATCAAATGTAGGAACATTTGAGTCAAGTCAGGTCAAGACATTGTTCATCCTACTACGTACTAGGGGATAACATAAAATTCTAGCCTAACATGGAGAAGATAACACCAAAAGAAATAAAACCCGTGATACACATGGTGTCAAATCTCTGTGGTGTCTTTTCATTCTGTGTTTTGGTCTTCTTCTCCTGCTCTTTCTCTCTAAATTTCACCAATTTTGTGCTCTAGGTTTTCCCCCATATCCATTTATGGCACTGAAAATTGATATTTATAAACATTAATGCGTCAATTGGGCTCGGCAGGGTGGGCTCTGGTCAAGACCCACCCGCCCAGGTGGAAGTCTATGAAATTCCGCATGGAAGCTACCCGGCTGGGTGGCTTGTTGTACGCCACTCTACCCGGCCAGGTAGATGTCTCTGGTGAGTTTTAGTTCTCACCCTATCGGGTGGAAAGTGGTGCACTATTTGACCCGGCTGGGTGGAACTCTCTGATTTCTAAACTTTGACCCAGCCGAGTGGAACTCTCTGCATCCCAAATTTCCACAAAATTCAGCATTTTCCCTTATTCTTTAAATTTCTTTTCTTCTCCAAACTTCTTCCTAACAATGAAAAGTACTTAAAAACGGATGATAACTCAAAAAACATACGTGAAACCTTAGGGAAAAGATTATGTAATTTAATTTGCATCATGATTCATTTCTGCTTCACACTTTTCTATATCACGACACCACCGTCTTCCATATCTTTCATCTCGAATTGACTAGAAAACCATGACCTTACGTTTGATAACATATTTTTGTTATTTTCAATCAATTAGATACCATTTACATTGAGTACTAAGAACACCACATCACTTCCATCAACATTCTTGTAAACACAGCTCTCATCATGGCCTTTTTCAAATCCATAGGACTTGACTGTCTGATCAAAATACATATTCCATGATCCAGATGCTGGCTTGAGCCAATAAATGGAATTCTTAAGTTTCAAGACCATGTGTTCCTTACCTTTAACTACATAGCCCTCGGGTTGTTCCGTGCAGATGGTCTTCTCAAAACTTCCATTCAGAAAAGCTGTCATGACGTCCATTTGCCAAACTTTTCAATCCATGTAGGCCGCAATAAACAAGATGATACAAACCAGCTTATGCATGGCTACAGGCGAGAAGTGTGATGAGCTTAATTTATTGCTTGATTTTTTGAGTCTTGTATAGGAGTCTAGATTGAGTCTTTTGTGTCTCTTTTGTGTTGTTTTTGTGTTTGAGAGGACACTTTGGGCAACATGGTTGTTCTAGGCAGAGTAGGTACCAATCTGGACAACACGTGGCTACATTACACGAAAGAGATAAGGGTTCGAATGAGAGGCAATTATGCATCCCTATGAGAGACTCCATGCCGAGCAAAGTAGCCAAAATCAAATGCGAAGCTGTGACTAGAGTGATGACGAAATCAATGTAGCACACGAAATACATCCTAGGTAAAAGATGGTTGTTGAGCAGAGAGACAAAGCAGAAGATAAACTAAAGAAGAATGAGGTGTTGTGGGCAAGAGAAGCCGGACTTATCTAAATAAGCGGATAAGGAATGGAATCAAACCTTCATTATCCACAAAGATGCATATTTTGATGAATATCTTAGAGATAAGGATGGATCTGGACGCATCAAAAAATAAGGAAAGAGTTGTTGTGGCCAACCCTAGCTCCAAGCCAACCTCTATGGGCTATGATCCTAGAAGCCATAACACAACGGCTATATAAGGGACCTCTTCAGCACAGGTCAAAGAGGTTCAACTCCCCCATAGTTTTAGGCTTAAATTTTGCTATTTTCTTTATTTTTGAGAGTTGTGAGAAAGAAACAAGTCATATGTGCAAAGTTAGCATTATTTTTTATCAATGTTTTGTTGGCACATGTTGCCCAGATTATTTATGCATTTCAATTCAGTAAGTTCTCTTAGCTTAATCATGTTTTCTTTTACTTCTAGTGTCTTCATTTACTTATTTATGTCTAACTAACTTTATAAGTCTGGTTTGGGCAACGACGTATTGAATATGAATCTAAAAATTCGTGAGGTCTAATCTAGGTAACAGTAACTATATGTTTGAGTTGTTGAAGTATTAGATCTCATTCTAATATGATATGGGCAAACTAAGTATTAACTGGCCACTAATCACTTAGGGGTATCTTGATCACCAATAGATCATACCAATAAGGTGTATGATCCTTATGAGAGTTTAAGATAGATTGTCTAACGTGGGCAGAAGGTGTATGTCAATGGGGACATACGTAATAATTTCTTTTTGGGTCTATCTAATTTGAATACTCTCCAGGCAACACGTTGAATGATAAGTTTGGGACATACTGTGTTAACTACTAGGGATAACAATGAAGAATTCTCTTACTGTCGAGTACTTCTTAGGATAATATTAAGAATTAATACACAACTCAAATGTAATCCACTAGAACTCATTTAGACAATAGCGGGAAGCATAAACAGATTCTTAGGCATGCTCCTAGAGTTCATAAAGTTACATTTTGACATAATCTTCTTGGTGGTTAATTGTAGTAGATGGCTTGCAACTCCCGTCACTCCACCAATTCTACCTTAGAATCTTCTAACCTATACCCTCATACAGCTTGACATTGTGTGGACAATATGTTATCAAACATAATAACCAGGTGGGAGATAAAAATCACACAAGCATATACTATATAGGGGGACAAAAATTATGTGTTGTAATGCTTATAATTTTTGTCCTCTACTCCTTTATTTATAGTGGCGGTGCGCTAGGTCAGAGATTCCAAGTAGGATTAGGACTGGGCCTCCCAATAGGCTTAATACTTTTAAGTTGAGCCAAACTTAAATTAAGTCAATTAACATTAATTGATTCCACTATAAGATTAATATTACATTGCACGTCCAAACCTACATTACGAATATGGCTCATTTTTAATTTATTATTTATCATGTTTAAGATTTCCAATATCCATTAATTAATTAAAAGTTACTGCTAACTTTAATTAATTAATTTTATATTCTAAGAGTAGTCTAATTCAAATCTTTATTTAATATACTGGAAAAAAATTTCAATTGCGTGGATTTGTATAATAAATCCCTCTTTCGAACACCTATTGAGGATATTATCAACTTGGGTCCTACCGAGATACGATTCTATAAAATAGCAATCCACTCACCGCTATCAGCTTTTCGTGGTTAAGCTTGTGATGTCGTCTTACTTCACACTTTTCCAAAATATAACTCTTCTTCTTTAGGTGAACACATAATTAGGGTTGATCTCTTTGAACTCCGACTAGTTTAGAACTAAGTCGGTAAAACATTTACACTACTCGACTACCACGTAATTAGGATAAGCTCCTGAGCCGTTTTATGGTACTTGAGTGTGTCCATTTCTCTAGTGATTTTAACCAGGGTTATAACTTATATCCTTGCTCCTATGCCCATTGCAAAGCATATATTAGCTTATAACACTCTTTAGTAAACCCGTTTCCTCAGATTTTTCTATGCTAGGATGATAAAGCTACTTTGATTTATAATTCTCGAGATATGCACAACATTTCCAAGAATGTTTCATTCTTCTAAAATCTTTTATCAAATTAGTCTTGACTGGATGATTTGACACATATAGTTCCTTGTTTATTGTAAGAAACTGATTCATCTAGGCCATAAACTGAGTCTAGAAAACTCTCTTAGGCATAAGAATCTCTTAGGTTGTGTAGCAACCCTCCTCCCACTACAAAAAAGTCTATAATACTAAGTACAAATATCAATGCTCATCAAAAATCGAAAATTTCTTTGTAGATTTATAACCTCTCCATTTATTACGCCATTTCATTTGCAATAAATTAGGCATAATCCTTTGGAATTAAGTCTCATTCTGATAAGTAGCTTGAGAGCCTTTGACTGAGATGCTCACCTCTATGATTAGATTATAAAAACTTGATAGGTTTGCTATGATGCACCTAACAAGTTCTCTAAATTCTTAGAACTTTAGAAATGATTATAACTTGTAATGCATCAAACATACATATCTTATTCTTGGTGTAATCACAAACAAAATGTCATTTCCTCAATCTAAATTTCTTTTGACCACATCTATTAGAATGATCTTCTAATACTTCACTTCTCCCTTGCCTCATGATTCATTTAAGAACCCTTTGTAAATCTAACCTTTCAAACAAAATTTCTTGGGTTTAAAAAGGTTCTAGTCATAGATTCTTAAGTGAGTGGAATTCACTAACCACTTGAATTTTCTTAAGGTTAGAATGTGCAACATTTGGAAGCCAAAGTACTTGACATTCATTTAATTACTTGGAGACTTTCTCTTACTAGGGATAGTTGATAAGTTACTAAATATTTTGGTTTATTGCTTGAATTGTGCATTGTTTCTAGTAATGTTTACACTTGTGCCATAATAGATAAAATGATTCACTTTTCTAAATAAAATAAATCCATAAATTCATTAAAAGGTAAAACTGTTTGGAAGTCGAATATTACATTCATTCCTAAACGAAGGCACAAAACTAATTATTGTTTTAAAAACTAGAAACTAAATCTACTACTATGAAAGCAATAAAAGCGCTAGTGGTACGCAATTAGAGGAAGTCAGGGGAGAGCAACCACAAGGGGAAAACACCATATGAGACATAATTACCAACATTAATGCCCATCTGTCTCATATTGCCTCGACCTTTGCTCGCATGGAGAAAATGGAAGAAGAACTCATTGCCCAAGTTGAGATAAATAAGGATCAAGTCAACGCTGTGACATTGAGAAGTGGTAAGGTATTGCTGGTATTGAAAAGAAAACCTGAGAATGAGGCTACTGCTATGCCCAAAGTCGATATACCTGCCTATGTGCCCAAAGCACCATTCCTAGGCAGATTTGCAAAGGAAAAAGAGAATTAGGAGATAAACGAGATGTTCCACATCTTTAAGAAGGTAAAATAAATATCCCGCTAGTGACAACATTGCGCTCTATGCCCTAATGCGCAAAATTTTTTAAAAGTTGTGCACGAAG
Organism: Monilaria moniliformis; assembly: GCA_034509125.1. Lineage (NCBI taxonomy): Eukaryota > Viridiplantae > Streptophyta > Magnoliopsida > Caryophyllales > Aizoaceae > Monilaria > Monilaria moniliformis. The sequence continues at coordinate 15,385 of JAYDZE010204758.1, forward strand.
AAGGTCAAGTTCACTAATAATGCAAAACCAAGTTGGAGAGAATGCTTAGGCTGCGTTGCAATCCGGTATGACCACCAAATGTGAAGATTCAGAGATGTTTTACATACCCTACACTATTGAGAAGACAATGCTTGATCTAGAGGCATCGATCAATGTGATGACATTATCCATGTATCAAGACTTGAAGATAGGTTCATTAAAGCCAACAAGAGTTACAATTTCATTGGTAAATAGGTCAACTATATATCCTAAGGGCATAATGGAATACGTATTGGTCAAAGTGGATGACCTGATTTTTTCCTGCACATTTATGTGTATTGGAAATGGGCTGAGCAAATGCTAAAGTGCCGATATGCTTCTGGGCAGATCCTTCCTGAAAACTGTTCGAACTCATATTACCTGTGATACGGGCAAGCTAACATGTGAATTTTCATGGAAGACTGTTACTTTATTATCAAAAATACTATAGAATTCTCATATCTTTATTCCTTTGGGGTATCCTATGAACAAGCACACCTCAGTACGTGATCCTAATTTATTGATCCTTCTCCAACGCATGTGCTAGACAACCTCATACTTTGAGATGTCCTAGGCTAGCTTACATCCAATCCATAACTCATATGGTATTATAGGTATCTATTTTGACGGTACATTGTTAAAGATGTAGGGCGCTTTTTACAGGGCATATCCCTAAAAAAAAGAGGGTAATTGAGCATAACTTATCATTGATCGAACCATATAAAGGAGTGTTTGTTTCCTCATTTCGGCTACGCCATTTTGTGTCGGGATATAATTGGTGCAGTCAGTTGGGATTTAATTCTCTTGTCTGATAAATGGTTCAAGAACTCCTAACTGAGGCATTCGCATCCATGATGATCAGATCGTAGACACTTAATAGTCTTACCATGTTGTGTCTCCATATCGATGCATCTTGATAGATTTGAAATATAACCGTCTGAGAATTTTAAATTGTTGAGCCACTTTAACAACAATTCAATTCTTTTTCTGTCGAACGTGAAATCAGCCTTATGATATTTCACACCACGGGGCCAAAGCTCGAGCCGTATGTCAAGCTCTTGTAGATCTAGTCTTGCATTTGCGTTTGTCATTTGTCTTGCCTTCGACATTCATTATGGTATTGAAGATATTGTTGAAAAATTCTTCTCTATGTGTATAACTTCTAGATTGTGGTGAATTAGATTTGTCTTACGATACGGGTTATTCCAAAATATACTTCGTTTCAGCGCCTTCTTCAAACAACCTCATGAAACCCAATTGGTCCAGGTGATTAAGTATACTTTCTTCGTTGAAATTGGAGAAGGATCAGACTTCCTGACTCTATTCTTCTTGACGTTTTCTTGTCTCTGTGCCACAAGTGATTTCTAGTCAAAAACCTCGTGTGAAAATCAAACCAACTGGTTTACCATCCATAAGCTTGTAAATCCTCCATACAATACGGACACGCATGGCACCCAGATGTGCTCCAGCTCAAAAGCATTGAATATGCGGGGAAGTCACTGACAATCCACATCAACGCTGCATGTAGTTGAAAGTTATGTTTACTTGAGATATCACATATTGGAATTCCTTCCGCACATAAATCATCAAGCTCTGCAATCAAGGGCTGTACAAACACGTTAATGTTCTGTTTTGGATTCTTTGGACCGAGCATGGTCACAATGAGAAATATGTAAGGATCTTTCATGCATATCTATGATGATAAATTGTATGGAGTTAAAATAACTACTCATAAGAGTACTGTGAACTTGTTTGATCGAATGTTGAAATCCATCCGTGCTAAGTGCCAACTTGACATTTCTTGTCTCAGAAGCAAAGCAAGGATGCGACTCGTCAAAGGTCTTCCAAGATATGGAATATGCCGGATGAGACACCTCTCCAGGTCTCGTGGTGTGCTCTGTGTGTCATCTCATTGATTCAACTGTGACTACGGATGCATAACCGTTTCAATCTAGGGTCGAGAGAAAAATAGTACATCTTATTGCTTGTACCGCCATTAGGTTTGAATCAGTGCTCCCCATAGACTTTGCATTCGGTTTTCGTTCTCGTCTTCTCTCTAGTACATCACGCACTCTTTCTTGCAACAATGTTTCTTGAGGATGAGTATATCTAATGCCTAAATTTATTTCTTGCAAGTATAAAAGCTGTTAGGCATATGGTTCGATTTCGGACTCATCCACGAATTGACACGCATCATCAAACAATCGCTGAGGCATGCAATGTTCGGATTTTATAATCATCAGGAGAGCATTTTTCAACTAAGAATAATCATAGTCCTTCCACATATCAGTATGAGACGCTTGTAATATGTTATAAAACTATTGTGAATCGTTATTGGGGGGTTCTGATTTGTAAGTAGGCGGAACGTATTGTTCAAGATATTGCACCTAGAAATGATGAGAACAGGACCTATTGTTTGTCCACACGCATTGTACACCATCTATTGGTATGGGTTTGGTGGCGGATCGAAGTGCATCGATTCAGTTTGTCTTGAACAGGGTGACATTCCCGCCTCATAGGGAAATCTCAAGTCATAGTAATTTGGGGTAAACCCCTTCCTCACGAGGTGTTCCTTGACCGTGCCCGTAGGAAAAAAATCATTTATTATCAAAACGTGTACATGGACATCTAATTTTCGAACCATCAATTTTAGAAGGGTGTTGCATGACAAAATTTATCTACATATTTAACCCATCAATAAAATCTTGATTAAATTCTCATGTGGAAAAATTTCCTCATATACATCCACTCCATTCTCGTATCTTTTTTTTTTCCTTATATAAAAAATGCAACCAAAATGCAATTATCTCCAACAACAAAATGTATGTTATATTATATACATTTCACCACCCTATCATATGAAAATAAAATGAATCAAAACAAATACACATTTTATTTCGGTCCGCAATTCTAAAAACACGTAATTCTAGTCCCCACATTATCAATATTAACATTAAGTCTCTAACTCTAAAAGTCACCTAATTAAGTACGTAAACTATTTTATTTATCAAAACTACATAAATTCTCTAATAATAACATTATTGAAATAATTTGATAATTATGAAAAAATACGTAATAAAATATAACACCACAAACTAACAAAGAATAATTACATAAAACACGTACTAACTTTTTATATATATACGTGAGCTCTAATGATGATCAAGAAGTGTTCATTTCACCAATCGACCAACAAACAAAATTTTGAAAAGTTACTGACAAATAAAAATTTGTAAAAATATTTTTCTGAATAATTAAGAGAAATATTTTGAGCAAGAAAAATTCTACACTACAAATTCACAAAGAATAATTACATAAAACACATACTAACATTTAATTTACGTATGTGAGCTTTAATAACGATCAAGAAGCATTCATTTCACCAATTCATAGACAAACAAAAAATTATCAGGATTTCTTTTTGAATAATTGAGAGAATTTTTCGAGGAAAAAGAAAAATTTAACACTACAAATTAATGAAAAATAATTACATAAAACATGTATAAACCTTTTATATACATATGTGAGCTCTAATGATGATCAAGACGCATTCATTTCACCAATTTATCGACAACAAATATATGCAATTATCGTATCTTGTGTGAAATTGAGAGATATTTTTGAGGAGGAAGAACAAACTCTCGAGCTATTTATTATGTTATACTCCAAGCATATTTACCGAGCACCGATGCTCGCCAACCAAGTGGGAAACTTTCCCGCCTTTCTTTTAGGAGGGAGACTGGAATTACTGAGCACTCGGTGCTCCATATTTTCTCCCTTTGCGTGGGAACACATCCCACACAATTTTTCGACCAAAAATATGCGAGATTTTAGCCGTGTCCACATTACCGAGCAATGGGTGCTCGCTATTTTCTCATTTCGCGCAAGATCACTTCCCATCCATTTTTTCGACCAAAACAACTGAGGGATTTTTCATGCGTTAAAGTTACTGAGCACAACCATGGTCGGTAAAGTTAGCAATCACCATTGTGCTTGTTCTTTTGCGTCAAACGTACCGAGCACCTTGGTGCCCGTTCTTTTTTCCCAAATTTTTTTTGCGCCAATGAGTATCGCACTCTTAATCATGCTCGAAAATTACTCGCTAAATATGACATTCTAACTGAGAACTTAAATGTATATAATTAATATAATACAAAATCATATACCAATTAAGAACAATGTTTAATATGTTAATTAAGTTATCAATAAATCGGGTTCAAGCTGAATGCCGCTGAGAATCACGTCGCATTTCCACCAAACAGTGTCTACTTTAAACATCCCAACTTCGGTCATCATCGAACTCCCATCTCCGATAACATTAAATTCTCGGACGCAGACCTTATGCCACGTCATTGGCTTCTTTCGGTACTCTGCAGATTCACTTCCACTTCACTCTCATTGCACCTTGCAATGTCACCTTGACTTTGATTGGTGCATGGCTCCACCCGCTACAAAAAAAGCGGGGTTTAGCGAGCACGACTGTGGTCGCCCAATATCGACCACTTAGCGAGCACTCTACAAAAATTACCGAGCACCTACCGAACACTGCACTCATTGTCAGCAAATTGGAAATGTCGCAGTGCTCGGTAAATCTGCGAGCACATGCGTGGTCGGAAGTGTCAAATTTTACCGAACATATACCGAGCAGTTACACAAATCATCATTGTATTGTGGCGCCAATAGTTCCCGGGAACTATCTTCGAGCACCGGTGCTCGGTGTGCTCGGTACCCTACTCCGCGAAAATTTCGCGGGATAATATTCCGAGCACTCGGCGAGCCGTATGTGGTCGGTAAATCCATGCCGACATGCTGCGAGCACCTGTGCTCGGTATGTCCCTTTATTAGCGAGCACTTTGGTACTCGGTAACGTATACCGACAGGCACCGAGCACCGGTGCTCGGTAAAGTTTGTTTATATATACCAGCAACCATATGCCAAAACCACATTGCAAACACCCACTCCCACTCCACTACCCCAGCTCCACCGCCACCCCACTCCCCCAGTTCTACCGCTCCCTCAGCCATGCTATCTATTTGCTGCCCCGTTCTACCATAGCGTCGCCCCTTCTCCGTTTGCATCCGCCGTGATTCAACGTCGCCGCCCATGTCCTGCCGCCGCTCCATCCTGCTCCAGCGCCTCCACCTGTGAGTTGCAGGTATGTTGGCTCAACATATCTATAAACGTTTTAATACAAAGCTTCTTTGAATATAGCCAGCATATGTTGGCTATAATTATATATTTGGGGCTTATCAGGATGATGTGGAAGTATGATGCGGCACGCCCCAAATCGAGTAGTTACATCCGAAGAAGAACTACCCTAACGCGAGGGTTCGTCAAGTAAGAAGGCAGGACAAGAAATAAATTAGGCCCGGATGAAATAAATATATGTCAAAAGTAGAACCATACTGGGAGAAGATGGAAGGGATTGTGCATATAATAAAATCTTTTAATACAAAAAACAATCTATAAACTTTTTAATGGAACGCTCGGTTAGAAAATTTGCTCA
>JAYDZE010204869.1:0-20908 GCA_034509125.1 Monilaria moniliformis
TTAGTTCTCATGGTAGATGTGAGTTCTCATTTGATTACGACTATATATATATATATATATATATATATATATATATTCAGACAACTAAGGGTTAGGTTCTGGTAAAAACTAACTTTAGTATGTTACCTATAAACATTATTCTAATACATAAAATTATTATTTTATATATTAAAATGCATTATCATTGAAAATATTATGCATAAAAAAGTAATATAATCGAAAAGGCATTATGTTATGAGCAGTGGCGGAGCGGGAGGGAGCGGCCAACCCCCCAACGGGCAATTTCCTCTTATGCTCGCTGGAAAAACCGTCATGGTCGCTCCCTTCCTTAGCCGCTGGCCCGCACCGGAGAGGAAGATGGCTGAAAATTTTAGTTTAACGCAGTTAATTTTGCCACCTCCGTTATCTAGTTTTGGATGCGCCACTAGTTATGAGTAAAATATTAACTATCCATTAATCAAAATGGTTTATAATTAACAGAATCAGCTTGGTCCCGCGACGAAGAATATATTATATATATAGCAATAATGGACCCAAAAGAAGGTGAAAATGGCCCACCATGTGCGATCATATGGTGGTTGGCCCTAATCCTGCCCCACACTAGTCTCTTTTCACCTCCACAGCCCCCAACCCCTTCTAAATTATATACAAAAATAAATAGGGCAAAGGATATGTTAATTTTGGTTTATCCCGTACCTTTCAAAATTTAAGTGACAGATTACGAAGTTTTAAAAATTATCAATTGTCCCATCTGACAGAATTTCGTCGGAGACGGGTAATTGACGATTCGAGAAATATAATCATTCTTGCTGTCTCTCGTCGTCTTAAGCCTCACAATACGATGTTATTTTGCTAACCGATCGTTCATTCCACATAAACTTTTTGTTCTGACAACTCAGTTTCGATTTCTCCAAAATTTAGTCAGATGAGATAATTAAGAAGTTTTAAAACTTTGTAATTTGATTTGGTTAAGTGGGATAATAGAGAATTTCTAAAATTTCGTGATTTGTCATTCAAATTTTAAAAAATACAGAATAAAGCAGAATTAACATATTCTTTATGATTTTACATATAATTATCCAAAATAAAATATATATCATCCATTTCGTTTCATGTATGAATATAAATTTAAATAAAATTCATATATTGAAGTGAAGATTGATTCTCACGTCTCCTTCACACCTCCCATTTTCAATCCTTTCTTTTCTAATATTCTCCTTTTCCCCATTCCCTTTACTCTCTCTCTCTCTCTCTCACAACTGCAACAAGGAGATCTTGTGTCAGAAGCCTGGGACTGAAACTCGTAGTTTGTCGTTCCGAGCAGGAAGGTCCCTTTTGTGTCAGAACCAAATCAGCAGTATCTCTCCACTACCAATTTCAATACCAGAAAAAAACCCTAATTATCTTTTTCTTCAATCTATCTTCTCCAATCTCCACGACCATGAGTATTCTGCCCCCAAATCCCAGCGCCATCGAAACTAGGTTTGCGATGAAGAGACTGAACAACAGAAGAGGCATGACAGATAGATACAAAAGGTACCGGGCCACGACAGCAGCGGCGTGCAGTGGGGCGTGGAGTCGGGCCGTGCTTAGGAAGATCAAGAGGCGCAGACTGCGCCATTTTCAACTGAGCAGGAAACGTCGATCGATTGCCAGGACGACAAACCCTGGAGAAAACCTAAGATTCGGACAGGAAGAAAATCTACGTGGCCTCGTGCCGGGGGGGAAAGGAATGGAGTATTGCAGTTTGTTGAGTGAAACTGCTCATTACATAAAATGCCTTCAAGCAAAGGTACAGGTTATGACAGATATACTCCATCGCTCCTCCTCTTGAACGATCCATCTCTCTCTCTCTCTCTCTCTCTCTTCATATATGTATAGGCAGGGAATCAGAAAGACAGATATATATACCTACAAATATATTGGGATAGTTTATTCATGTACAGATAGAGAAGTTATATCTAGTTTAAATTTCTCTAATTCATAGCTTCCAAATAGTGTGTAAAACCTTACTTTCTTCTATTTATGCATGTGTAAGAATTACAAGCTATTTCTTGCTTCTATTTTCCACTCCTATTTTCTAACTAAATATTACTTCTTTTTTAAGTACTAATATTGGCAAAAGAATATTAAGGTCACACTTTGATTCAGTTTTGTTCTTTAAAAAATAAAGAAAAAAAAAAACAGTTTTCTCAATTTTTATTTGCTAGATCTAAATATGTAATGCTTAAAGGAAGTCATAAGTTATTGAATCCCCTATTCAAATATTTCCAGGGAAAAGTATTAATGTGAAGAATATTTTTAATGGAATTTTTTTTATGTATGACTTGAGCGTCAACTTATTTACTTATCGATCATACACTAGTATAATTTTTTTTAAAAATAAACCTAATATACTAATACTAGTAGGTGCTTATTTATTTTTATATAATTATCTTTTTCAAAAAAATTGGGGAAAGGAAGCATCAGTGAGAATTAAGCCAAACACCTTTCGTTTTTTTACCTAGAAAGCAGAAACATTCAAAGGTGATTGGTATGATGAAATGGAATGAAGATAATGGAATGAAAGCGCTTGGTACGAGAAAAATTAGGTGCTTAGTATGATAAAATGGACTTTCATTTCATTCATTCTTATTCCATTTCATCATACCAAACACTTCCTCATTGTTTCAAGTATCCCCGAGCTCAACATTCGCCTCTTTATTTCATTTGTTAGCTTCAAGTTGACGGGGCGGGGCTACGATTCTAAGAATGGGCGGACCAACTTACACTTTATGTACGAGATTTTTCCATTTCCATTTAGTTTAACTATGATTGTCGCAAATTATTCTCCAGAATTTGTTGATGGGATGATGTCTAATTAATTTCTTGCTGCAAAATATGTTGCTATGCATGAGAAGTGAGACGGCACTGGTTTTCTTGTTTAGTTTATGAAAGTTAATTTTGTCTCATGGTGGACGAAATCATCGTATAGTTTACGTTATGATTCCGTGGCAGTTTTTTTTTTTTTTTTTTTTTTCCGTATAGAATATGTTCTCTTTGATTGTAAATTTATCATAAGAAAAAAATGCAAGAAAAAGAAAAGATAGATAGACAGATAGATAAATGAGGGAATATATAATTACACCATGATACTAATATCCATTTAATAATATTATCATGAAATGAAGTGAAAAGCAGGGGAAATGGGATGTCAGAAAAAAAATTCTCTCTCGTCCGAAGAAAATAGGATCCATCTATCATGTTCTCTAGATAGAGAACATGTGCAAAGAGTTGAAAATGTGTATTACATCATTTTTCGTTAAAGAAAACACATCCATAGTCTTAATTATAATCATATTCGTAGTAATGGTGACAACATAGATAGATGGACAGTATTTGGGTTTAGAAAGAATATTAATTAGGACTAAAAATCGTTATATGCTCACTCAACCAACTGAACATGGGGATTTGGTGGACAAATAAGATGGCCCAATTAGACAATGAAGTATAGTTTAGCTGGTAAGACAATTCCCCCTAATCAATAATTGGGGGTTCGAGTTACTATGGAAATAAACAAGGAATTATTATTGATCCTCTTAATAAAAAAAATAGCCCAATTAATATGCATAGCTTCATGTAATAAATTTCAGATTTCAAGTATACCCAGAAAACACTAATTTATCCATACAATTCGGAAGTTGGTATTCTTCTTGCAAACTGCTCCATCTTCAACTCAAGAGTTTTGATGCATGAGAATTTGTTGATTCTCATTTAGAGGATTGAAGGTTCCGACCATCTTTTGCTGCATTTTTTTGGGGGAGGGGAGCGGAAGAAAGATGAGAGAAGACTAATGTAGATAGGGGTGAGCAAAATATCCGAAATCTGAATATTCGATACGAACCAAACCAAAATTTAAAATTTAGTTCGGATTTTCGGATTACATTTTGGGCAAATAGTGAATTTTCTGATTAGATCGGATCGGATATATTAAAAACCGAATAAATCCGAAATCCGAAATATATTTTTGGTAATATATATATACATACATATATATATATATATTCTAATTAAGACCCCTAATTTTACACTCTTATTACATGAATATTGAAACATGATATTTGTTATACTACCAATCTTATTGGTATTAATTTAGAAAAATCGTTTTATAATTTTTAGATTTTCGGATTTCGGATTTTTGGATTTTCGGATTTTTGTTAGGTCTTTTGGATTTTTTTATACAATTTCGGATTTTCAGTTCGAATCGGATTTTAAAGTTCAGATTTTTGGATTCGGATTTTTAAGTAATTTGGTTCGTATCGGATTGTATTTTCAGAAAATTCGAATTTTCGAATCGGTTCGAATTAGGCAAAAATCCGAACCGAAATCCGAATGCTCACCCCTAAATATGGATTAGAAGCATTTCCAACTTTTTGTTGCAATGCCACGTCATCCCATGGTGTGCCTAGTCAGCTTTTTCCTATCCTGCTGGAAAATTCATTATGTGTCATCTTTTCTTGATTTTTGATAACTTAGTTGCTTTTTAGGATTTTAAGGTCTATCTCAAAATATTGATGTTCATAAAACCCGTAGAATCTATTCATTTTCCCCAGCCGTAATGTTTGACCTATGAAAATTGAATCCTATCGATAACGGGAAAATTGCATTTTCCTGTCTAAATCAATTTTCTATAATAAAAAAAATTCCGCCGGCAAATATAAAAGATTCCAAGTGTTATTATCAAAGTAAATATATTTGACACACTTTATTAAAAGTGGTTATATATATGAACTAACGTTATTAGATACATATTTTTTTAAAATTGGATTATTTGAAAATTCCGTATAATTTATGCAAGCAAAATTTTATTTGTCTTTTCATTAATAAATTGCAAGGTTGTTGATTGACAAAAATAATAAAAAATTGAATCTCTTATATTTCAAGCAAAGGGGAAAAAAAAAAAAAAAGCTTTTCTAAGATTCAAGTTAGATAGTGTTTTTAAGTTGGGGGTTGTGAGATTATGATTTGTGGTCGGGTATCTCATCCTTAATTAGGGATTAACAAAATACTCAAAATTCTAATATTCGAATCGAATCAAACCATAATTTATAATTTGGTTCAGTTTTTTTCAAATGTCGGTTAAGTTTAGTTTAGATTTTTAGTGAATTTTGATTTTTCTGTTTGGCTCAAATATATTAAAAATTATATATATAAAAAAAACAAATTTATATTTAAACTTAATATATATATATATATATATTACGGATTTTCGGATTTTTTTTTCGGTTCGATTTCAATAAATTCGATTTTTCAATTTGGTTTAGTTTGAGTAAAAAACCGAACCGAAAACCGAATTTTCACCCATATCCTTAATTACCGTTAACACTTGATAGTAATCCTTAAGAAACAGAGTAGCCTGTTCTCCTAAAGTAGGAGCAGATCAACCTGAAAATACTTGATTATTTACTGTACAAACAAAACATGGTATAATCTCGTACAGCATGCCAGGTTCAGACAGAACAATGTTACCCCAGATATTAAGCTTGCACATATGACCCAATTGCTTGTAAGAGAAGCAACTTACAAGCACGAAAGTCACCCCTAACATCATCACATACTTTGATATTGTCTACTTCAATCCACAAATCATGACATAATCTATATCAAGTTATAGATGCTTTGCAGTTGCACATTTCCTCAACTACCAACCAACCTATCTTTTATATCCAAAATAATGTCGACAATAAAAATGAAACCTGTCGCCAAATATATGAAGCCAGTGCACAGTAAGAATGATTTCACTAGCTTAGTTAGCAGTGCAACCACAAAATGGAATGACAATCCAACTAGAATTATTAGCAGATTTCCACAAAATAGTTGTTCCACTAATTTCTTTCCTTTTCTTTGCCTTAGTTTCCTATTCAATGGAGTTCAACCAACTCTGCCTACCCATTCTTTATTTCCGGGGTTGCTGCTTAAGATATAACGTATTTGACACGTGAGACAGCACGTGACAATTAGATTATAAACAATTTTCTGCACTAGGGAGGAGATAGATATGGTTTTCTACTCTTACCTTCTCCATGAAGTGAGGGACTTTAGCATTCACTGTAGTCAAGGTAAAACGAGAATTAGTGAGCTGCTGATACAAGGCGAACTATAGTATAAGCCAAAATATGATGAACACAGCTCTGACTGGGGAAAGAAACCTTTATTGCTTATTTCTTGAATGAAAAAAGTATGTATAACTCATCAACTAACATTTATACTACAAAAAGAGAATCAATTCAACAAATTCATTTTACTCCATCATCGTGTAACCAATTTAACGTAGTAGCAAACCGTGGCAAATAGTTCACCTGATTCCAGAAACCTGATGCTCCAATATGGCCCATCTCCCACTATATCTCCATGATGCAGATGTCTCTGGTTTTGCCTCCATGACCCCTCAACACCTCCCACTTGAATTTGCACAGTTTGTATCAAGGACAGGAGGCAGCACGACTACTTTGAAGACTCGGCACTACACACGCAACCACAAGCACGCAAACGAGAATGAAGAAATATGATCTCTACACCAGACTCTCAGCAGACCTGTACAGACAAGTATTGAAAATCCACGACGTGATTGAGCTATCATGTATTCTTTCGTGTTCCCTGCCTCGGTCTACAATGCTGTCCTTGCAATATTATCATCATGATCAAGCTTATTTTGATGCTTCCTCAACCGAATCTAGTGAAAAAATGTAGATTACATTCATTAGCTACTGTCTATAAAGCACAAATATCCAACTAAATCTAGAACCAATTCAGCAACAATTAGAAAACAATCCAAGAACTTATATCAGACTCCATCAAAAACGAACAACATTAACCGAAAGAAAAACTAAGGAAAAGATAAAACAACATCAATCAGAAATCATAATAAATCCTGTATTAGCACTTCATTAAAAGACAGCTAACTAAAGCAGCACATAAATGCTACATGGCAACATTGCTAGAATATGCCCACATGGAGTAAATCACTTTTCAATTAAGCTGCAGGTGTTGACTAAATTAAGCAAAAGATCCCAACTTCTTACCATATTATGCAAAAAAAAGAAGCATTACTCATAATTGAATCCACTATATCTCATTCTCCAGCTCACTTATTCCAACGTTCAATATCACAAATTGCAGAATCAAGAAAAGTAACAATGCAAAAATTCATCACTGTCCACAAATGAGCATCTTAAACAAACTCCAATCAATTTGAATCTTCAGTCTGTATTAGGCAAACACACGCACACACATACACACAAATATGCATACGTATATATACCTTGGAGAAGGTCTCAGCAGCTTGTCTCCCAAGCTGAAGATCCGGTTCGGGAACGGCCAAGCAGTCCCTAGGTGTCTCGAATGAAGAGAGAGAAAACTGCTTGGAAACGACGCCCACATTGAAGTAAATCAAGCCGGTGCTGGGAATATCAACGCGAATTTCGATGACAGGGAACCAGAGGAACAAATCCTGCGCGGAAATGCCGGAGAGCTGGTCGATCTGGCCTAATTGCAGAGTGCCGGAGACTTTCATGTCGTAGTGCAATTCGTTCTCGAACTTGGCATTGCAAGCGCGATCCAGGTACACCTCGAACTTGCCGGTGTCGTCGAGGCTGAAGTTCTTCACCCCTTTGGGTAGCAGCCCCATCGGCAGGCCGTGGAGCTTCAGCACCTCGTAGATGGAAGGCTCCGATTGATCGGCCATCGAGGAGAGCGATGAGAAAACGAGTAGTAACGATAGCTGGAAGAAGAAATGGCGCGAAGTCTGCATTTTCAGCATCGTCAAAACATGGAGAGAATTGTGGGTTTAGGGTTTAAGAGGGGGAGAGGGAAAGGAGGAGAAGAAGAGGCAGATTGGGAGATAGGTGCCAGCAAGAATACAGATGGGATTAGGAGAATGATCAATTATTGGTGATGGAGGTGGGCCCCGCCGACATTTGGAGTTTTGCTACCATGCGTCGCGGGGTTGTGATGGGCTGGCTGGCCAACCAGTTATTTTTTATTTTATTTTATTGCGCCGGAACTATATTTGTTTTTCTGTTGGTGTTGGCCGAGTGAAGGTGACACCTACCACTGTGTGTATTGTCTCTCTGTGTGTGTGTGAGAGAGAGTGTGTGTGTGAGAGAGAGAGAGAGGAATTTCACCGAGACCTCTATTCATGTCTTTTTTATTTAGAGAGAGAAAGAGAGAGAGAGAGAGAGACTATTCATGTCTTTTTTATTTAAATAGAGAGAGAGAGAGAGAGAGAGAGAGTAATTTCACCAAAACCTATTGATGTCTTTTTTTATCGTTAATGATTTCTTGATTTCATTTTAGTAGTTTAATAACTTATGGTTAGTGTAAATTGTAAAAGAATTAGTGAAATGTGATAAAAAGGATATGTTAATATATTCGAGCCTATGCATGCGCTAGCTCGAAGAAATGTAGATGGATTTGTACCATGTATTAAGAAGCTGTAATAAAACCTAGCTCATGTATTAAGCAGCTAAGTATTTTAATTTACATGAATTCAATTAAAAGGAAACTACTCATTAAAGTATCAGTTCTGCAATCGCTTTCGATTATACCCAGCCAGTGAAGCTGTCAACTGAAGATAGATGTACAAACTTATTTTTAGGCGGAAAGTAACGAAAAGTTTGAACTGATTCATTATCTCTTCTGTATACCAGCAATTACTCGTTTGGAACCAACATATATATACATAATATGATTTCTACACTATTATAAGAGCACACAATTTTATATAATTTTATCATTGTATAGGATATTTCATATGATATGTACAACTAAGAAAAAAACTTGCATTGACAAAAGTATCCAATGAAATATCTTGAAATATTAGACTTTTATGAAGATGGACATGAGGGAATAAAAGTCCAAGAATCTAAACATGTAGATGTAACTATCATGTATGCATAAATGGAGAAAAGGCATGTGAAGAGTGCAGATGGGGTTAGATGATGATCATTATTATTTTTGTCTTGGCATGAATATTTTTGCACTAGATGATTCTCCCTTTACATAATAATTTAATTTTTCATTTTTTTTGGAATACATATATAGCTTATATAGATCATATACTGCATCATGGACAAATAGTAGTAGTTGTTTTCTGTAGTTTCTTGAATAATAATAACAATATTATTATTATGGGATAATTGTCATTTAAATCATAATTTTTCGTTGATTTCTGGTCAATTCCAGAACTTTTGAAACAGGAAAATAAAATCATAACTTTTGACATTTTCTCAATTATCCCACATATCAAGATCTCGGTGAAATTGGTGGTGACGTGTCAGCCTGAATTCAATGAAAAGTTATGATTTAAATGACAATTATCTTATCGACATTGTTTTGAAGATCGAACATTTTGTCCACGTCGGAAATTCCGGCTGACACTTCACCACCAATTTCACCGGAATTTTGATTTGTGAGATAATTGAGAAAATGTCAAAAGTTATCATTTTATGTTTCTGTTTCAAAAATTATGTAATTGACCAGAAGTCAACAAAAAATTATGATTTAAATGACGATTATTCCGACTATTATTGTTTATTTTTAACATTTATTTACTTATAAGGATGATTCATTGGTTGTACGGTTGAGATATTAGGCATGGCAAGCAAGAGCCATTATGGTCTTAACATGGGATTTGGTCATGTGGGCCTATTATGCTAGTAAAGCTTATTAATTTGTTGAATTTGTCACCTCACATGGCTGCATATTATTTATCTTTGTTACTAATTTCTTTATCTAATATTATTCCATGAAATGGATGCATATATAATCACACTTCATAATAATTTACCACTTCTACATTATTTTTCTAAATTAAGCAATCTGGTTCGGTCGCTTCTATATAAGTACTGATTCATTAAATGGAATATAAGTCTCGAACGACATCCAAGTAGTGAAAGCCTTCTCCATAAGTAGAAAGGTTTAGAGATCAAATCTCACCGCTCCCTTTCTCCCAGATCAACTTAATACATCAAAGTCATCTACAACTGTAAATTTTAATACCAAACAATTTAAGACAGAAAATGATATAAGCACATTGGATGTGCCCCCAAAAAATTTAATTTATTGCTTCAATAGTTATAGAATCACATGGTAGGTTTGCAGGCTGTGACAGTCAGTCAACTATAATAAAGAATGAAGATAGTATATTAGCCTTTTAGAAGATTTGGCTCTAGTGTTGTTTGTGTGGCAATAATAAAGTTTTGTATAGTAAATTAGCATGCATGTTTGAGGCATCCATTAATTAACTTACACCCATTAATTACCCTTCTTTTCTTTTGTCTTTGCATTAGTGAACACACTTCCACTTTACCCAAACATTATGCATGCAAATGAGCAGCTCCCATTTTGCATCCACCACTAAAATATATTCCCTCCGTCCATGATATAATGTCCCATTTGGACTGACGCGGGTTTTAAGAAATTATTTGACTTTGTTAATAAATATGAATGAAAGTGGGTGGAAAAAGTTAGTGGAATATAGGTTCCACTTTTATATATTAGTTTTATAATGAAATGTGAGTGTGATGAGTTAGTGGAGTGTGAGACTCATTTATCAAAAATAGTAAAAGTGAAATGAGACATTTTATTGTAGATGTTCATTTTTGGCAAATAGGACATTTTATGGTGGACGGAGGGAGTATAACTTAATTTTTATAAAGTATAAGACACTAATTAATAAGGGCGTAGCCAAGAAATTACGTACACAGCCACACACAAACACTTATATGTACGAAATTACAAGGCCCTAATTTATATTTCGATGCTTTTACAGCAGCCCAGCCGAATAGGATGGATATGATTTTGGCCCATTGGGTTTGGATCTTGACCTTCAATATTCAAATTCTAGCCTATTAGCTAAATAATATTTTTTTATTTTTAAAGATCAAAATAATCAAATATCATTAAATCAAGGCAAAAACTCTCACACCGTGAAGATGGCTGCAATTAGTGCTAATTAATTATTTTATAACTAATAAGGATTTAGTAATCTCCATTTGGGTTTTATTAATTCCATTTAGATTTAATAATTAATTTGATTAGATCTAATGCCCTACTTGTTGGGCCCAATGGTGAAGGACAAAAGGCACCATTTGAAAGGAATGACCCAATACATGTTGGGCCCAAATTCTTGACCCAATTCTTAGCTTGGCTTCTCTCAATTCTATAACTTGAAGAAGATTCATTCAAAATTTAAAAGGAGAGTCACACCAATAAGTTAAAGTTGGTGGGTGAAAACTTTATTCAATTTTATGATTTGAATTAGCTATAATTGGTATTAAAAAGTAGAATTATTTGAGTTTCATTGGTATTCAAAGATTTATTATAAAAGTGCATGATATGGCACAAGTTTTATACGATTTTTTTATTTAAAGTAATATCATTTGAATCGTTTTTACCAGTCTCTATATCTTTCAAACATCTTTTCAATACAAATGCTATATATTTACTAGTTTTAAACTGATTATTTATATCAATTTTACCAGTACTTGTAGATCGATATCACAATTTACGAATAATAATAACAACAACGACGACGATTATATAACGTGGGAAAATAAAACATACTATAAGTAGAAAGTGATCGGTTGGAAACGTAAATCGCATTGCAACGGCTAAAGAAAACAAGGAAAAGGAACAGACAAAAGGGTTCGATTTTCAAGAACAGCACAATACAAAACTGGTACTTTCTTGAATTCAATTCCATCACTGCACACCACTGCCTTTTCACAGCTCACACTGACTACAATCACTCTATAAGGTCAAAAAAGAATAGATCACACTCTGCAAATTAGCGCACACACACAGAGAGAGAGAGAGAGAGAGAGAGCAGAGCCACATTCTCTTGCTTTTGCGGTGGCTATTTCCAGTTCGACAAATGCTCCTCAGATTAGCCGGAAAGCGGCGGTATTTGTGCGTGTGGTTGCTTCTTCAGTTGATAACACTTGTTTCGGGATCAGACCCTTATGTCTACTACGACTGGACCGTCTCCTACCTCACTGCTTCCCCTCTTGGGGTTAAGCAACAGGTCTTTTTTCTTTTCTCCTTTCAAAATTTTCAAGATTTGCCTTCTCTTATCCAATTGCAATTGTCAGTTACCCTTTCTGGGCTTGCCTTAGCTGATCCCAGTTACCTTCTTTACTGTTCTTGGTGCTATTTCTTGTATTTTGTATGTGAATTTACAATTATATTGATTTGGGACGGGACTGTTGATGTATTGCTGCGTTAGGTGCTGATCTATTCTTGATTTCACGCAATTTTCCTTGATTAATGAGAGTGATGGTGCTTCATTAATTACCAAGTACGGAATCTAGAGTATTTTAAATAGTTATTTGTTATTTTGCATAATTTTGTTACTATTCAATTGACTTGAGGAGTGGTAGTTAATTTAGGATCAATACTGAAGTAGTTGCGATATTATTAAGATCTTTAATGGTGACTTATTCCATAGTCGAACTCTTGTGCTATTTTATTTATTTCTATGTCTCGAGCAAGCATTCAACTTATCAACTGTTTCATTATCCAATACAACGGTTCTGCAATTACTTAAATTGGTTGAAGCACTTATTAACGGTGCACATAGCGGCTGTAATCTTAAAATTCACCACGAACACTGAATAATTGAACAATACTATACCGGCTGTCATCCACTCTGAATTTCAATCCCATGTAGCTACTCAGTCTCTGAGTAATCTTTCCCTGATTAAAACATACGTGGAGAGCTCTAAACGAAACGGGCCAATTTAGTCCATGAACCAGCGTGCCTGGCTGGCCAAAATTCTTTGTAAATGAACTGCTTTCAAGGTATCTAGGGATCTTCATGCAAATGCCCTTGTCTGAGGGCCTCATTGGTGCCTAAGGTTAAAACAAAAACATCGCTGTAGCAGTTGTCTTTTAAGAACAGTGTTTCAGAACACATTCCTCAGTATTGATTAGGACTCATAGAAACTTAGAAAAGTATATTAGACAAGTCATAGAAGCATTAAGACCCAGAATATATCAGAGTTTTTTAAAAGGGAGAGGTTGAACCAATCAACTTGAAATGCATGGTCAGCTTGTTGATTTGGTTAGTTGTAACAGATTTAAAATTAGTAAGCACTGTTTGATGAGAGTACTGGTCAAGCACTTGGTTTTATATTTAGGGATAATTTATATCTGAGGAATTTAAACTTGGCGTTACTGTATTGGCGACATTGAGATTTTGATCAAGATTTTAGACCATCTTCCGTATATGATTACCTCAAAAGAGATCCTCGAAATATTAGAACTTTTGTCTTTCTCCATATTATTTTTCCTAATGCCGTGGCTTAATACTAATAATTATATTTCAGGTGATTGGCATAGATGGCAGTTTTCCCGGCCCGGTTCTAAATGTCACCACAAATTGGAATGTTGTAATCAATGTCAAAAATGATCTCAACGAACCTGTTCTTCTCACCTGGTATATTTCAAGCTTTCAATGCTGTGGCATATACTGATAATAATTAACAGTTCTTGCAAAGTGCAGGAACGGTATCCAACAAAGAAAAAATTCATGGCAAGATGGTGTTTCAGGGACAAACTGTCCGATCCCTGCAGGTTGGAACTGGACATATCAGTTTCAGGTCAAAGACCAGATAGGCAGTTTCTTTTACTTCCCTTCCCTCGGTCTCCAACGAGCTGCAGGTGGATTTGGTGGAATTGTTGTTAACAACAGAGAAGTTATCGCCGTACCTTTTGGCACACCAGACGGAGATATTACACTCTTTATCAGTGACTGGTACATAAAGAGTCACAAGGTTGTTAAAAGAGCCGTGGATTTCCATGTCTTTTCCCCCTTCCGTTGTTTTCTGTGCATGCATTCATTTCTTGAACTTATACATGGTTTAGTTACTTATGGTCAAAGCTTATGGAGAAACAGGGACTCAGAAAGGACCTTGAAAGTGGAAAAAGCCTCGGAGCCCCCGATGGAATCGTATTTAATGGATTAGGCCCTTACCAATATGATAAAAGCCTCGTACCAGATGGTATTCCTTACCAAATAGTAAATGTTGAACCAGGTACTTTCCTTATATATGATAAATGTTTAACGATTAATCATTTAATCTTATCCTTTTTTCCATCTATTTATCCCTTAATTTGGAAAATCCTTTTTGAATGAACCATTGCTTGTATATTCAAAGAATCATAATAGTTAAGGCTTAAGAAATCAGGGATTCCTCGATAGTGAAGAAAATATCTCAGTTTATGAGCTGATTTAATTTGTGGTCAATTAGATATAATATATGCTTTTGACGTGTCAATATTAACTCTGTAAAATAGATGTAAAACAAAATTCCCACTGATGAGTTCCATGTATAACAGGCAAAACATATCGGCTGCGCATCCATAATGTTGGAATCTCTACGAGCTTGAATTTCAGGATCCAAAATCATAATTTGCTTCTCATAGAAACTGAGGGGTCTTATACTGTACAGCAGAACTATTCGAACATGGATATCCATGTCGGTCAGTCATACTCGTTTTTGGTGACAATGGATCAAAATGCCAGTAGTGATTATTACATTGTTGCAAGTCCACGATTTGTCAATGGATCGTCCTCGCCCAAGGCCTCAGGAGTTGCTATACTGCACTACTCAAATTCACAGGGTCCTGCTTCAGGCCCTCTCCCAGACCCTCCTAATGAAATTGACACATTTTTCTCAATGAATCAAGCAAGATCCATAAGGTTGGAATTAAATTACTATTGCTCTGCTTCTTCTTCTCTTTAAGTTAGTAAATCATTGTCATTTTTTTACATGTAGAAGCATCTCTGAGATTGAAACTTTCTTCATATGTATCAATTATCATTGCCATTTTTCAAATTTGAAGCATTTAAAAAAAAATATCTTTGTGTTTTGCTGACTGCATATACAATGTAATTGATTAGATTGAATGTTTCTGCTGGAGCTGCCCGACCAAACCCTCAGGGCTCGTTCAGGTATGGAGAAATAACTGTGACTGATGTATATGTAATCCAAAATAGACCTACAGAGCTCGTTGATGGGAAATGGCGTAAAACTCTGAATGGCATTTCGTATATAGCTCCTTCGACGCCCCTCAATCTCGCGCAGCAATTTAAGGTCCTTGGTGTCTTCAAGCTCGACTTTCCTAACAGATTTATGAATAGACCTTCCAAACTTGATACATCTGTGATTAATGGAACCTTCAAAGGATTCATGGAAATTATTTTCCAGAATAATGACACCTCGGTTCAGAG
Organism: Monilaria moniliformis; assembly: GCA_034509125.1. Classification (NCBI taxonomy): domain Eukaryota; kingdom Viridiplantae; phylum Streptophyta; class Magnoliopsida; order Caryophyllales; family Aizoaceae; genus Monilaria; species Monilaria moniliformis. The sequence goes on from JAYDZE010204869.1 coordinate 15,275, forward strand.
TTACCATCTTGACGGCTATGCTTTCTTTGTTGTCGGGTAAGAAATAATCTTTGCATTAATTATTGGAGATCTCCTCTATTTTTCGGTCTTAAACTTCAAACTGATTGGAAGTTTGATATTATTTTTAATGTGGGTTGTAGGATGGATTATGGTGTTTGGACTGAGAATAGCAGAAGCACCTATAACAAATGGGACGGGGTGGCTCGCTCCACTACCCAGGTAACGAATTTTCTTCATTTGATTTTCTTAATATTTAGAAACTTGTTTAGAACTTTCAAATGTAGAGAGAAAAAAGAAAACTAAATATGGTAGGTAACTCGCTGCCACCATAGTAGCTTTGCTTTTGTTAGGTGATTAGAACACATTTTTGACAAATAACATTCTGCTGCTCCGATATGTTATTATGCAAAGGCTCTTAACATGATTTAGTTCTCTTCCCATGAACAACCATGCATCACGTAAACTGGATATATTCGTTATTCCTCTACCGGCAGGCTTGAAAATTTAGCTGATGTGTTGAAAACTTTAACCTGATAACAGGTGTTTCCTGGTGCTTGGACTGCTATATTAGTATCTCTTGATAATTCTGGGATGTGGAATCTCCGAACACAGAACCTCGACTCATGGTATCTTGGTCAAGAAGTTTACGTGAGTGTAGTAAACCCCGAGAATGACAAAGACGAGGTTCAGCTGCCTGAGAATACCATCTACTGCGGTGCACTTTCTGTCTTGCAGAAGTAAGTAAAACTATGTTTGCTTGCTGAATTCTGTTCCAATTTTCCTACTTGTTAGGAAAACCTAATGCATCGACTAAATGTGTACCCTGAGACGTGTTCTTGAGATGAAATTGGGAAAGCGCTTTCCTCCTGGCCACATAATGTGAAATTGTTTAGTTATCTTATCTTTATCTATATTTCATCAACGGCAAAATTAGATGAATGGTCACTCGTTGCAGGGACCAGGCTCATAGAGTGAAGTTCTCCGCGGCTTCATCTCTGGAGAAGACGATCAAGATTGTTGTAATTTCAATCGCTGTCACCTTATTTGGATTATCTGGCTTCATATAACTCGATCGTGAACTCAGGCGCACCATCACTTCACATCCGAGGCGAAGACAGAGCAGGCTTGTGTTCGGACGTAGCGAGAGTCGATGTGGAGGCTATACATTGTTAGTGCTAACGTGTATCGAATTTTCATTTGTATCTTCCCTAAATGTGTAAGAGTAACTGTTAGCAGCTTGTATGATGATTATAACTCCAAATTTTGTGAATTTGTATTTATCCCAGGAAATGAATTGTATATTTCAAGATCCATCAATGTTGTCACCAAGAAGCTCCCAACTCAAAACTGAACTTGATGAAGAAAGAGATTTCATGAACCATCAAACTGAAACATAAACATAATAATTAAATGGTGGTCTTCAATCTTGATGAGCAATTATCTAAGTCTGTTACACCTTTTTCTAGCGTAATTAGTAGACTATGTAATTAGGAAGAATCATCCACTCATGTATAAATGGCAGAAACATTCATCTTCCACTTTTCTGCATATTTGTAGCTGTTGTTGCTTTTCTAGTTTACCAGCTCAACCAATGAATGCTTCAAAGTATTTGGATCTAAGTCTGCTCTCATAGCCTTCAACAACGAAATAGATGTCCAGCATGAGAGAGAGAGAGAGAGAGAGAGAGAGAGAGAGTTTTAGGAAAATACCTCCACTGTGAGAACATTGGACACCAAGCCATGGAGTGTGGTGACATTGGCATCTGCAACCTTAAGTCCTAAGCAATCAATGGCTTCCATCAACCGTGAAAAGGAGCCTCGCCTTTGCTTGCTTATAATCTTCACCAAGAAATCTTTCACCCCAAGTTGGATCACTTCAACTCCCACCTACGCATTGTGCAACAAAACCAACATCAAATGTCACTATAATAAACAAACGAAATCTGGTTTAGATTTCGGAGACCTGATATGTTTTCCTCACCAGGATGGCGGTCTTTTCACTTCCACTACCCTTCTTGTCTGCATAATCTCTCACCAACAATGGATGTTCTGCTGTAGCATTAACCTCATTGCAGTCTTCCTCTTCTAATGCTTCGAGTTCTTGGTGATAATTTCTGATACTCCCCAGCAGCTCCTTTATGTAATCAGCTGCATCCACCAATGTACCAACTTTATCCATCTGAAAGCAAGAAAACAGTTTCAATGTCAATCATAACTGCAAACATAGTCCCAAAATTGCAACAGTGTAATATTTGTCATTAAACCTTAGAGATGTTTGGGACTAATGCACGAAGAGCATACTCCCGATCTTTGATCCTCTTCCTCCGGTTTCTCTCAGTCATAAGATTCTTCGACTTAAAAGGCCCCCTTTCCATCTTCTGCCTAGTTTTCGCCCCTACTTTCTCATTACCATTAGTCAATGCAAAATCTGCACACTTTCTCCTTCTCAATCTTGGTGAATCGACATAACCCTTGCTCGATTTCTCCAGTGACATCTCACTTAAGACGTGATGATCAGGGCCTAGCTGGACTAATTGGTGCTCATTCGAAAGACTGGAACAAGTAGATGACCCCTCAAAGCTAGAATAGTTGGTTGGTTTGGATATTTGGCAACCAAGATTTAGATGGTGAAGCGGAGGGGGGCAGTTTTCCTGATAACTACTCTCTGCATTCTCCATCATGGTTTCATGTTTGAGAGGGCCTCTAAAATGAGCAGAGATGTAGTCGATGATCTTCTGATCTCTCGGTACCTGTAAACAGAACCAAACTTCATCCACAATGTTTCATAAAAACACCATATAGGATTTCACCATGAAAACAATCTTACAATTTTCGTGGAAAAGAGTTCGATCAAACCCCACGTTACAGGGATGAGGACCTGTGTTCCATTTAGTTCCTGCAAGTCATTCGGATCAACAAAGGGACCTTTCAATCAAGACTAGAAATTGATGAAACCACAAAGAAACGTATATGGCCTCGAGTCTTGATGTTTGTATCCAAATAACACAAATCTAGATTTCAATTAATACTGATTTTGCAGTAGCAGATAACACACGCCATAGCTTATTGTTCAATGTTTGTTTAGTTCCTAAAAGAAGATACTCACAAAGTGCACTAACACAAAAGATAGGTAGAATTAGATGATTGATTTAAATAAGTTTTAGATATGGATGGTGGGAACGTACTTCATCGGCGTTGGTGTGAGCCGTCCACCTTGCTCGTTTCGACATTACAACATCTCCATGAATCCTACCCAATCAAATAATTCAGAAACACACACATTCACTTGCAAAAAAAGATGCATTAAATTAAAGTAGTGAAATGAGTTACCCTGAATACAGAGGAATGGCAGAGGGCAAGTGAGCAAGCTTCCTGCAAGCATTACTTGTAATTGGATGCTTAATCAAACTATCCTTGCATTCATCAATCAGATTTTCACCCTTTATTTTGACCCCAACACCCCTTCCTCCATTACTGCAACAGCACGCCCCCCACTCAATAAATCTGAACAAACCCCAAAATCAGTCAATCAAATGGGACTTCTCTCAAAGTACAACATAATTAAGAGAAAGAACAACCTTGAGGGATCATCCCCTAGCTTCCAAATCACACAGTAGTCCCATGGCTGGCTATTGACAAGGGGCCTCAGCCACTCAATTCCTTTCTCTAAAGCTGCTGTCATTTCAAGGTTTCTTTGCATTTCTTTCAATGTAGATAATTTCTTGTTGAGAAGATTACAGGGTCCCTTTTTAATATTTGTATCTCTCTATAATATACATACATTCAATCATTGCTTTGCTTATAGCTTTGGACGACAGGCCCAACCAACTTTATAAACCGCCAGTGTACTCTCTCTGTCCCCTTCATCACTACAAAATCTGTCAGACGAATCTGATTCTATCTCTCTCTCCCTCTCTCTCTCTTGATGCTGATATAATGTACATAAAGCTAACATGCTAGAGACGAAAAACAAGAAATATGGTGAAAAAAGTAAGTGGCACAAGAATTGTTCAAAAGGTTCAGTTGCTAACTGAAGGTCACCATTTTTGGGAAGAGGGATTCGCTTTTTTAGTAGAAGAAAATCCGATCATGTCTTATATAGTAGAATAACTTATTGTTCAATTTTTTGATTTGTATATATATGGATATTTGAATGGCGTGGGGATATTGTGAGACATAATATTTGCATATTTTGGGGTTTTTGTGATTGTATTATATTTAATTTTTTTTAGATTCGACTCTCGATACCACTTTTTAAGGAGGAGACGAGCGATGAAGTTTGAACTTCAGACTTTGCTGTTTATATATCAGAAGTTCGCATTCCGCAAGAACAACTCTTGATATCACTTTAATGGAAGAATTTCATCGTTTGAATGTTCCAAAAAGATATATTAAAATTTATTTAGAGAGTGAATAAGAAATTTTGTCTATTTTTAAGATATATTCAAGTACACTAGTTTTCTTTTGAATTTGACATTTTTATACCATTAAAAAAAATCTCATATAAGAGAAAAGGTTATACATAAAATGAATGATGAATTTGAGTTCAAGAAGTTGAAATTTATATTTTGTAACATGAAAGCTTTCTTTTTCCAAGTTTTCTTGTTCAATTTCTTGCAATAAAATAAAATAAAAATTTAAGAAGAAATAAAAAATTTCAGATAATCCGCAAAATATTCAAACTATTAGTACAAAAACTAGATTTTTATGTAAATAAATTAGAAAAACTACACATATCTTGGTGGGAATTGATATGAGTTATAATTTTTACATTTATTTTTTATTTGCTTAATTTGAGAATAAATGTAGTGCTTTATCCAATTCGACATCGAGGATTTTTCTAAAATATATAGATGCAATAAAAAAGCTTTGAAATCAATATATATATATATATATAGTAAACGAATTAAAGAAACTTTGGAATTAAAATGTTTCATTAATAACCAAATAATAAATATCTCAAACTCCAATATTTGACATGCAAATATGAAGAATGCGAGATAAAAGAAAAAAAAAGTACACGATACACACTTTCTTGCTTCTAAGGCTATTAGTACCATCTCTTCGTCTTCCAAAGAGCTTCGCACAAATATCTTGTGCGTCTCAATTAGAGTATAAGTTGAGATATTATAAACATGATGTGATAGTGATACAAGAGTTTCAAGTATTTATATGAATATCAACCTATCTTAGTATTTACAAATTTTAATATACTAAAATGTTTATTAATGCACCCTATTATCAAATTATCAATATGTGCCTATAGAGGAGCATTACTTATAGGTTTATCTAGCTCTTGAAAGAGTACATTGTAACTATAGTATGAGCTAGATGGAAAACTCATATATTCATTTCATATGATAAAGTTGTGGGATATGATTTAAAATTAATTATAATTAATTCCAATCTCATTTAGTACTTGATTTGTATTTAATGCTAATACTATGAATTAATAGTTAATTGCAATCTCATTTAGTAAATTACAACATAATAAAACTTAGAGAAAAGATAAATATATATAATTGTACATACATAATAGGGCAAATTGCCAGAAAAATCACCAAGTTTGGTCAAATTCTGGTCAATCCCGCAAGTTTCAAAATCAGCCGATTATATCATAACTTTAACAATTTTC
>JAYDZE010204980.1:0-20905 GCA_034509125.1 Monilaria moniliformis
AGGAAGGATGTTAATCTAGACTTGATTAAAGTAGAGGGTAAAGTAGGTGGAAAGTTGGAGGATACTGAACTGATATATGGAATTGTTGTTGATAAAGATATGAGTCATCCACAGATGCCAAAGCACATTGAGGATGCAAAAATTGCCATTTTGACTTGCCCCTTTGAGCCTCCAAAGCCAAAGACTAAACATAAGGTTGACATTGATACTGTGGAAAAATTCCAAACATTGCGCCTACAAGAGCAGAAATACTTTGATGACATGGTTCAGAAGTGCAAGGTAATCTCTTTGTAACACAGCATGGTATTATCTTTGGGTTAATAGCTTCTTGGGAGAAGGGAACTCATGGTGGAATTTCTGTATGTTTGCGTTTTATGGAAAGTGGCAGAAGTTTGGTTGTTTTACAGGGACTTGGGCCAGGAAACTAAGTTGAGATTGCTCCCTTCCACTTTTGTTGCGCTCCATCATGAGAAAGGGTCACTGGATGTGCTTTTGCATTTAACATGATACACTTTCTATCTAAATCAACTTTTGAAAGAGTTCCATTCTCACTCTTGCAAATACTACATTTTGTTTTGGAATATAAAGGCGTTCATGTAATTTACAAGCCTCACCGTATTACAGGATGTTGGGGCTACCTTAGTTATCTGCCAATGGGGTTTCGATGATGAAGCAAACCACTTACTGATGCACAGAGACTTACCTGCTGTCCGATGGGTCGGTGGAGTTGAGTTAGAGCTGATAGCCATAGCTACAGGTATTTTTCATCCCTGCAGTATACCATTGTACTCTGTAATTTATGTTACTGTTGTCGTTTTCAAGTCTCCAATGACATTTGTTGTATTCTGTGTAAGGTGGGAGGATTGTGCCAAGATTTCAAGAGTTGACACCAGAGAAGCTGGGCAAGGTAAAGTTATAAACCTACAACTATCTGTCCATGTTTTCCTATTTCCATTGTGCTATACACCCCAAAGCATAAGTACTTTGTACATGATTCAGTATGTTTTTATGTGATCTTTAGCCTGATCAAAAAATAATTTTATGCATGCTAGGCTGGTCTGGTTCGAGAAAAAGCATTTGGAACCACTAAGGATCGGATGATATATATTGAGCACTGTGCAAACTCAAGGGCTGTAACAATATTTATACGCGGTGGTAGGTTGATGTTCTCCTCTCCCCTTTGTTCAATTTTGCACTTTCTGTAATCTCTAATTGTAATCCATATTATGCCTTTCTTTACTTCAACTATTTTTTAACTGTTCTAGCTGTAAACCTTGTAATGTTCCTTTATTTTATGCAATGAACTTAAAGGGATTGTCAAGCCATATACCATCATTATGTTTTGCTCTGTTTTTATTTTCTATATGTTGTGGTATAGACTTAATACAGTAGTTAAGCTCTTCTTGCTATGATTTGCTTTCAGCTGCTTGCTGTGTGGCATGTCTCATGTTAAGTTGATGCGAATGGTCCATGGACCTATCCTAATTGTTCTATTCACTTTAAATCTGTGGAACTACACTTTCCCCAACATTTTTTTGGGAAATGTACCTGTCTTTGTCCAACATTTTAATTGTTCTATTCACTTTAATTGTTCTATTCACTTTAAACCTTGCAATTCTATACCTGTCTTTGTCCAACATTTGGAACTAAGTCTTGTTCTGGGGTGATGCTTTAGGTAACAAAATGATGATAGAGGAAACTAAGCGCAGTCTTCATGATGCTTTATGTGTTGCAAGGAACCTTATCCGAAACAATTCCATAGTATATGGAGGTGGGTCTGCTGAAATTTCTTGTTCAATTGCTGTTGAAGCAGCTGCTGATAAATACCCAGGAGTTGAACAGGTGAGAAACCAACTTCATTTTTCTTACATATTATATTTGTATGCCTGTGTGGTAGTATTTGCGGTATGAGCTTAGATTGACATGTTTTTCTTGGCAGTATGCGATCAGGGCATTTGCTGATGCATTAGATGCTGTCCCAATGGCACTGGCTGAAAATAGTGGTCTCCAGCCAATTGAAACTTTATCTGCTGTCAAATCTCAGCAAATTAAGGTAATCTATATCGTTTCCTCTTGTTATACTGGAAGCAACAGCACTTCACTTGTTTATCTGAAAAGAACCGTATGATTTTCTCCTCAGGAGAACAACTCCTGCTGTGGGATTGATTGCAATGATGTTGGCACAACTGACATGCGTGAGCAAAATGTCTTTGAGACTTTGATCGGGAAGCAACAGCAGATTCTGCTATCGACTCAAGTTGTTAAGATGATTCTGAAAATTGATGATGTCATCTCACCATCCGAATTTTGATTTTCGTTGAGTTAGACATCTGATTGGAGCTACCTTTTCTAGAATAGAGCCGACTAGCAACTACACATGGATTACTAAAAATTGTTTTGGAGTCTTATCTTGCAAGCTGTGTTGCTTGGTGTTTTCTTTGTAGTGGCTTCATATTTTTGTACCGAATTATTCTCCACTGGATCGTCTTATCTTTCTATTTTTGTACGACATGTAAGTTAATGCTATAGGCAGCCCCTAACCATCCCCTATATATTTTTTTTCTTTGGTGTGGGTATACATGCTTGTAAACCTCAAATTCACCTTCTCTTAAGTGCAACTCTGCTCATGGCTTGTACACATGATTCCATTATGCTCACTGTTGAGTGTAGGAGCAAACTCACATGATTTTGTTGTTGGTGCTGGATGTGTCGTTTTCAGGCCTAATGTGCTCCCTTTTTCTTTCTTTATTTGTAACATGTATCAGCCACCATTGTGTTGTGTTGTGCCCTCTCAGTTACATATCTCCACCGGCACAGATGGACCTTGCATTAATAAATCAATCACATGACAAGGTATGAATAGTCGTGGGATCGAACGAACTTAGTGGAGAAGTTAATGTTGAATGAATGAGATTCAATTTTTATGTCTTTGTCTTAGAACTGTAGTTGCTAATACTACACTGATATTTTAATGGCGAAAGACTCTATCGCATTATTTTGTGTTTTGGTGGAAGAAAGAGTGGGGTCTGAAATTCCTATTTATGGATAAGATGGTTGGTGGGCGTGATTTAATGGCTTCTTGGATCCTATCGCACAAGCTTTGAACACCTCATGCTTTTAGTTTGTTTTTGCAGTTGAGTAGTTAAGACACCCAATCTTCCCCTCTGTCTCTCCCTCCCCCTCCCCCTCTCTCTCTCTATCTCTATCTCTCTCTCTCTCTCCCTCCATACCGACTTCGTTTCTCTGTGAATTTATTTCTCCGCAGAAGAGATCTATGCAATTAAGTTTGATGCTCCATTTTGTCAAGACGCAGCGTGACTTCCTGCCAATTCTGTCCCACCACTGATTATAAAACTACCTCCTATCAAGTTGGATTTCCTGATTTCTTATATGAAATACCAGGGGTGTTTGGTTGAGCTTATAAATTGTTTAGGAGCTTATGAGTTTTTGAAAAGTATTCGATAAAATAAATCCCTAAACAACTTATAAGATGCAAATATATGCTCCAGCAATTTATAACCTTCTTAAAAATAAGTTCTTCAATCCCAATTTAATTTTTTCATTATTTTATAAGTAACAATAATTTTAAAAAGATAATTCTACTACAATTTATTATTTTAAATATATATACTTTCAATTTCGTCTCTCTTCTATTTTTTCTCCTCTCTAGCTCATGAGTTCAAGTATCCATTCACTTTAACAGCTTATAAGCTTTTAAAATATTTCATATTTAAATTCTTGAAATATATTATAAAATTCTGAAATGCTATGCTACATATTACAAGAGTTGCTTCAATGTATGCTATAATAGTATTAGCGACTGGGTAACAAAGTAATAATCATGAAAAGTAGACGGGTATATATGAATTTAGTCGTGAAGAACATTATAATGTTAAGATACTTAGAGAATGAGTGTGATGTTGATCTCAATCGATTAAGCCGATTTCCACTTAGAATTGTCGATGTGCAGTGCAATCCTTCAATATTATATTTCACATTATTAATGTATTATTGATCACCATCACCAATAATAGTTGCTTTATTATTAGCCACGTCATAAGCATATAGTTTATTATAAACATGGATAATTTGTAAGTGAGTAGTACCAAATGTTTTCTTCAATTTTCTTAATCAGAATCATCAAGTTTTTGTTACTAACTTGCAACTCGAAAATGAGAATACAAATTGGTCCCTCTACGAACATAGTCGTGGGCCACAGGCACCATGATCTATTTATTCAATGTAAATGCTCTAAGGTGTGAACTAGTGATCAATTATTGCTGATCAACTCACCTTTTCCATTAGGGTCATTAATTACTTCCCTCTAATAAAACTCTAATTAAATTTACAGTGATCAGCAGCGTTTGCCTTTCCTGCAGGTGAGCGAACCCGACCCCCCCGTGATGGTTCCCACCAGGGAAGAAGGCCTCGCGCTTAAGCTCGAGGCCTTTGCATAATTAGACGATGCCCCTGCACCTGACAGCCTGAAGAAGGCGCCGTTCAGCATTAGGTCTCCTTCCGATCTCCAATTCCACCTCTTCCATTCACTCTCCGCTGCATCCTCATGCTTTGTCACCTTTTAGTAAACATTAATTTTTTTAATTGCATTTATTTATTTAAGAATATATGTATCAGTGTTGTGTTCATTTCTCTAACCTCCTTATTGTCGTCTCTGTCGGGAGCGAGAAACCGGTTGCCCTGGCTGTTGATCGTCGGGGATGCGCTCCCGCCGATCGCGTACATTTCCCAATGCGTGTAATCGTTGTTCACCACGTGAAAATACCCATGCCTGCACCTGCAGACGCAGACAGAGAGACAGGCACGGATTCCAATCAGAAAATAGAGAGAATCAGGAGACTATATATATATATATATATACCTTGGCATCCTCTGCACGAGGCCTTCACCGAAATGGTTGAAGGCGATGGTGACCTGCATGTTCTTATCCTGCTTATAGCTGTCGCTGTGGCCGAGCAGCATCACCTTGTTGTGGTGCGTGAGGTAGTTGTTTGAGATGGTGATGGCGGTGGAGCCGTGGATGGCGTCAATGAGACCGTCGCGGCAGTTGGAGAGGGAGCAGTGGTCCACCCACACGTGGCTCCCGCCGAAGATGGACACGCCGTCGCCGTCTGAGACCGTCCGCCATCCGTAGTGGTCGGGCGAGTCCCGCACGTAGGCGTTCCCCCCCTGCTTGCAGTCGTGGATGTTGAGGCCGTGGATGATCACGTTCGTCACGTACTGCACGGTGATGCAGGGCCCGCCGGCGATGTGGACGCTGGCACCGCGCCCGTCGATGGTCTTGAACGAGTTGACCATCAGCTCCTGCTTCAACCTGATCACCATGTCCCGGGCGAATATGATCCACAGCGGCTCGTTCTGGATCACCCCGTACCTTAGGGTGCCCGGCTTTGGGTTCACTGCGTGGTCCCCGGAATCGGTCACCACGTAGATCTTGCCGTCGCGGCCCCCAATGGCGTGCTTCCCAAACCCGATTGCGCAGTCTGCCAGCCGTTGGCGGTTCTTTTCCCAATGAGAGTCGCACCGCCAACAGTCGTCGATGGGGTTGCCTGTCCCGCAGGATAGGAACCCCAGATTCCTTCGGGATGCATTGATTTTCCTGCAAAAACAGAATGTGGCACATTGTTAGACTAGAGTTATTTGAATTGTTTTTTTTTCTTTCTTTTTTCTTTCTGGGGGGTGATGATATCATACTCATTAACTTCTTGAACAACGAGCTCAGGGTCATGAACTGGTGAAGAGAATGTGAATTTAGTAGCTAATAATGGAAGTAGCATGAAAATGAGGATTTGAATTCCCATGTTTATGTTGGGAAAAGAGATCAAAAAAGGAATTTGCAAAAAAAAGGAGTAAAGTTTGTTTTGTTTTGTTACAGTGTGTCTGTATGTATATATAGGAGAACGAAAACGAGATGGAGTGAATCTAAGGGAGAAGCATTGGGCCCCACCTTCATTTCATGAAATTTTTGCATCTCTCCTTGTGGACCTAAGAAACTTTACATGCTAGGAGCTGTACACTTTTTTTTTCTTCAACAAAATGAAAAAATAAATTTTAAAACATTGATATGAGCACGATTTGTATATAACTATATTGATATAATGTATCTTAGATTTGAATTGTGCACTCACACAGATACAGTTATTTGTTGATGGTTATAATATACCTTTTTCAGCTCTAGAAACTTTTTTATTATGCATGTATATATTCACTTTTTTTGTTACTGTTTCTTTTATTATAGAGTGAGCTAGAAAAACAGTTCTTGAACAATTGGATTTTCACTTTTGCAGTCTCTTATGAAGTTTATTAGCAAGGATAGTCCTTAGATAATGTGAGTAATATCGTTTGAGATCCATTTATATTTTTTGGGACAAAAATGCTATTTTTTTAATCTTTTTTTTCTTCTAAGGGTTGTTTTAGTCATTTATCATCCACTAACGCCAACAGCCTATGACATTGGCGACTGACACACATCAACTTTGTTGATACATACTATTTATGTATTTACACTTTTTTCTTACTTAATTTTGATATTAAGTTTCTTTCTGCTTCATCTCTTTGCATTATTCGGTTTGTATCTTTGTTTCATTCTTCTTATTTTGAAAGCAATTCCCTTTCTTCATATTTGATAAATGCTAGTTATTCCCGAAAATATCGATCGATTATGTGAAATACCCTACACATGAAGAATTTGAAATTGAAGGTGGCATTGTAGGGTTTCGTCAAGGTTGACATGGATGGAAGGAGGGTTTTTCTTTATCATTCTGTTGCGATGTTTTTTCTCTCTCTATTTTAGTGATTAAATTAGTTTGTCTAAGTAGGTAGAGATGGTCTCTGAACCTCCATTTTATTTGTATTTTTCAAGATTTTATTGAATTGGAAAGAGATTATATTGTTGTCTAGATTATGCATTTTGAAAAGTGTTTATCTTCAATAATTTTTAAATATTTCCGAAAATTTATGAAATTGCAAAGCCAAGAAAACTACAAAATTTAATGGAATTTAATATTTGAAATTTCAAAATTTATCATATTAGAAATCACTATGAAAAAATAGAATTATATATAGAATTATACAATAAAAACATACTAGAGGAACATATCTGCTTCGTATTCTTTAAAATAATTATCTATCTCCATTTTCAATGAATCCAATTGTGGATGGGGTTTTGCACTCATTTCCAACGACCGTTCGAACAAATCAGATTTTTGTATGAAAGGGGTATTTTGCGCCCATGTGATGCTATATATTTTTGTCAACTCACATAGTTTGTTGCACTCATTGGAAAAACAAATCCCCCATTTCGTTGGGTCGTCGTAATTTCTTAATCTTGGGTAAAGACTTTATAATTTTTCCTTATTGCATACTTACCCCTAACACACCACAAATTTGAATAACCCTCCCCCCCCCCATTTTAATTGAAAATGTGTGGAAGATGATTTTTTCTAAATTATGAGTCTTCAATAAGTGAATGATATTGAGAATTCTAACGTTTAGCAGTATCTATCGTTAGAAATTCTCAACACCATTGACTTGTAGAAGACTAAAAAGTATTAAAAATGTATAATAAAGTGAGGAATAAGCGGGAAGGGGGGTGCTGTATTATTGTAGAGAGAGTAGTATATTTATTGAAAGCTTTGGTAGTTAGTAGTTGATAGTTGGTAAATAGTTGTTGAAAAATATTCATTATAAACAACACAAAAAATTAAAGGATATAATTCATTAACCCCAAAATATAGTATAGTGCAACCCTTAATCCAAAGTGTTCGTCAAAAGTAACCCAATTTAGTTATAAAATTTAGCAAATGACTACAATAGAATTCACTGCATATTCAATTCAAGCGAATTATGGATAAATTCCAACTAATCTTTGTTTTCCCGTTTTCTACATCTATGGGTTTTGCTTATTCTTGAGGCCCTACGTTCTAGAACATGTGCTGGGATTGGAGCATTTCGGTACATTATTTATTAAACAATTGAATTACTTAAGTGTGAATTTATAATTATAATTGCATAACAATCAATAATTTATTTCAACAAGAAACTGTAAATACTATTTTCCTGCTTCGTGTCATTCTCGATGTTTATACCCGAGTTTCACCACTTCGAGGCTCTGCCTGAGGTTGAGGCCGAGGCTGAAGCTCTCGCTAAGAAACAACAATAAAAACCAAATCTTAAATCTCACAGAAGTTACTCAGAAAAGATATAATATTATACGTAGTAAGTAGTACCTAAAGTAAAATCACAAAGAAAGTACCCAACGAAGGATATAATATCATACGCGCTACGTAATACATAAACTAAAGTCACACTGAAAGTACCCAAACAAATATATAATATCGTCTAAGATACTCAAACAAATATATATTATCGTATGAGGTATCTAAGCAAATGTTTAATATCAGTCTAGGTACTACATACCTCTTGTTGAGAACTAGGTTGTTGGGGTCTTTATCGCAGTTTCATTTGGTGTGCCCTTGTCATCCACACTGACCCATTTAGCTGCAACGTGGCGTTTCAATGTCTCTGCTCCATCAGTATGAAGCCTAATCTGGGGTTGTTATGTCCGGTTCTTCTTGGGCCTACCACGTTTCCTCTTCGCACGAGGTGGCTCAAGCTTGAACCCAACATGCGAAGTTTGCGGCTAGTTCTTCATCCCATTAATTGGGTACAACACATTCTCGTACAACTTGGTCATTCTTTCCATCTAGTGGTAATGTGAAACATACTATGTAATGGCGTGATCGTTCATCAATATACACGAAATAGCAAGCACGCAGGGAACTGCCACAACCTACACGAGCATGTCCTTGCTCTCAAATTCACAACAAATTGACCATGTGGCCCCGAAACCTGGTACACATCTTTCCCATTCAATATCGGTCTCCAGGATGCAATAATTCTCGACTTAGGATCAATTTTATCATTTATCACGGGAGGGACTGAATAGTCATATGTTTTTATCCACTCGCTTCGGTACTTAATTCATTGTAGTTGATATGTTTGGATGTTTTCCAGCATAATGATGATGGTCTTCTCACGATCCCAAACAATTTTAGCATTAAATGTCTCACACATGTTGTTCACAAGTGTGTCTTAGTGTGAGTGTTCAGAGAAAAATGCCATTACCTGAGGGCCCAAACCAACTAAGTATTGATAGACTTGGGGGTTCAAGACATTCATCACATCCATCCGATGTTCGTACAACTCCTCGGTTGTGGAATAGATTATTTTCCACATTCTTTTTTTTCATGTTGTCGCAAAAAAACTCTTCTTGAAGTTGTTATACATGTGTTGAACATAATATTGATGCTCGCATTGTGAGAATTTTTCAGAAATGACCATTCCCAGTCTTTACCGAGAGAAACAAAAAATCCATGTCGGAATTAAAAAATAAATTCATAAACAAAGTATGAGAACAATATAATTAAAGTACATTCTATTGGTCCGATATGAATACATGCCGGGGAGAATTCTCTGATATATTGAGATCGACGAGTTCAAGAGACCATTTCCATTTAGCGTAGCTCTTAGTCTCCGCAACAGCCCAAGCAATGGGCCACCCCTCATTGTTTTGATCCATCCCAACCGTCGTGAAAAGCTGCGTACATCCCTCGTAATAAACATACATCCAAGAAGTAAAAAACATGTATCCAAGAAAATAACTAGCCGATAGTACCATTTCCATCCCTTTTTCATTGGACCCAAGCAACAGTATAACTTCATGAATTTAGGGCCTTTGCATTCATCCTCCCAGAGATCCTCGTACATTATGTCTATAGTCAAGCCCGGATGAGTCATCATGACTTCGTGCTTCTAATGATACAGCTGCATGTATTGATCTTCAGTTCTTCCATAAATGCCTTCAAGTGCTTCGCTTCTGGCACGATAGGCCTTCGTCATACTGAGTGAGGAACCAAACTCCTCATCCACATACTGTCTTATCGACTGTAGTGAAACATGCGGATTTAACTTTATTTTCTCTGTGTACCGCTTTGCTAACCACTTCAATGATATCCATCGATCCTCATTCGCCTCACAGCAAGTCTATGCATGTTCTTTTTGGAAGAAAATTATTATGTAGTCGGTTGGGTTAAATGTCTCGTTCTTCCACAATTATAGAAACCACATGTTGTTTGCACCGTGGCATTTAACCCTCAATCTCTTCCCATCATTCTTGAAGACGCAGACTGGCCTCTTGCTCATGATCGCGTACCGTCGTAGTACATCAATGAAAAAGGCTATATCTCCAGTCACATTCCCAACACACCACTTTGGACATTCATTCGCTAACTTGAATGATTTGTAAAGAACATGTTTTTCTTTCACCTTTTTCTCCGAAATCTTGTTTGTTGTTCAATAAAGCATTGGGTGAATCTTGTAGCATCTCAAGTGATTGTTCTTCCATAATGTTGACTTCCTTCCACAACAAGTGTATGTTGACGTTTTTTCCAGTCCTTGTTATAGTTGGTCATGCTTCGTGAGCACGTGATTCTGGAGCAATAGACGTTGTGGCAGCACTGTCTTATCCAACACTTGCTTCTCGAACCTCGGTTATAACAAGATCAACCCTATCACACAAATCTTCAAAGTACTTGTCAAATAACTGCTCACCGCGGCACATATTTGCCAAATATATGGATTGATTCAATTCTTTTTCACCTTCATTGCCACATTCATTGTAGATAGAGCATTATTCTTCAAACATTGGTCCATAGACATCATCGTCTTCAAACCCCCTGCCACCTTCCACTTCCACTTCCACTTCCACTGCTTTCTCTTTTCCTTTGTCTCGTCTTCTTTCCTCGGATGGTGGAACTTTAACCGTCTGGTGTTTGGTTGTTTCAACTTCGGAAGCGTTATGTTGAACATCGGATGGCTCATGTTGAAGTTGGGATGAATCGTCCTCCACTTCGGATGGCTCGTGTTCAACTTGGGATGGGTGTGCAATTGTTTGCATATGTACATAACAAATAACAAAATAAATCACAATTAAGATACCCAAAAATGGTAAATATCATTTTAGTTATAAATAAATCTTAGTTGAGGTACCCAAATAAATGGTAAATATCATTCCAGGTACCCTATCCTATATAACAAACAAATGACTATAAAAAAAACACGAACAAGATACCCAAACATACGTTTAATATCATATCAGATACCCAACTATAAGACACAAAAGACCAATCTAAATATCATTTTAGATATCCAAAAAATTGATTAATTTCATTTCAAATACCAAACTATTATCAACCGTTATGAAATTACCTCTTCAACACGAACAGATTGTCCTGCATCATTTGTTTTCGGCAGTGGTTGATTACGTTTCATAGCAACACATTCTACAGAAACTTTCGTGGCCGACGTTTCAGGGACATATGCCTACTTTTCAGCCTCATTAAGTCTCGCCATTAGATTCCCTACAACATCATTGGTCACATTTAGTGTGTTATCTTTGTTCTTCGTTTTTTGTCGTCTTCCAAACTCTTTTGCATGTATTCTTCAAACTCAACATCCCGATCATACCAACCCAACAACAGTTTTTTTGCTTTTCGTTTGGCCTTTATTCGAGGTTTTGGTTTCAGTCGAGGAATTTCTGGTTCCTCAATTTCATCTATCACTACCGTAGAAGACTTTACATTATAGAACTCCTTTAAATGTTATTCTTGATCTTCTCCATTTTTTACCATAGCTTTCTTCAGTGTCACCTTCATCGAATACACATGAACTAGCTTAAACCGACCCAAAAGCAATGACAAGAAATGGTCCATGTGTGGCTCATCAAGAAGCTGCCGTAAGGGGTGACCCACTCTATTGCCTACGCAATGTATACCATTTTCTGGATCAGAGTAATAAAATTCAAAAATCAACGCTCATAACCCAATGCAAGCATAATTGACGATAGCTCTAGCAACTTGAACATTTCGATGTTGCATTCATCTACAAAATTCAGTTTTCCGCCAATATAGGCACTCTCATGTAATATGCCACCATGGTGCAGTGCTATAGCGAACAACTCAGGTTTGCCCTATGTTTTATGCAAAAGAATCAATAACAAAATAAAATGTCAATAGTTAAACTACAAAATTAAAATCGTACTACAACTTATATACTGAATTTTACATATAAACCCAATTCATTTTTTCCATATGTTTAGAACAAAATACACACAACTGTCAAGTTAACTTTCACATAGAAATTTTTCCACATGAATTTTGAATAACAAAGTTCCATAGTTGATGTAACCCCCTTTGCAATTTTTATAAATATTAATGTCAATCAAACCCAATTTATTTTTCCCTCTGTTTCAACGAAATACACAAATGGTGTGTTAATTTTCACATACAATTTTTTCTACAAGCAATTCCAATGATTTTAACCAGGGCCCTAACCACTAAGGTACTCTATTTGAAAAATCAAACTTGAGTTACCCTTTTTCAAATTAACAATAAATGTAACTGTCAAAAGATTTCATATCATATTCAATATCAGGTTTGAATCAAGTGATGTTGGGAAGATGCAATTCCCATTTCTTGTCGTCCAGAAAAATTGTTTCCGAAACCCTTGACAAAGATGATGATTCTCCGTGCTTCCTCGGCCTACCACGTTTTGGTCACATTTTGTATGTTCTCGGATTTTGTTATTTTTTGTTTTTCAAACACACCACAATGTACAAAGAAGAAGATGATAAAAGTAGGAAGGAAAACGTATGATCAATGTGAGTGTAGGGGAAAGAAAATGTTTGTTATGTGTGTAAGGATGAAGAATAACAGTTTAAGCAAAAAAATATTTTTAATATAAACGGCTATGTCACTCACTGAAACATGACCCACTCTCCATCACTACAAATTAAACATTGAAACGTATGTCAGGATGTTAAATGGAGGCGGTTAGTAGGGGTGCAAATTCGGGTTCGGGTAAACGGGAAAACACGATATCCACCCGATACTCGTCGGGTATCGCATACCCGAAACCCGTTAATTCGGGTTCGGGTAGTATTTCGGGTATATAAGGTCTTCAAAATTTGGGTATCGGGATACCCGTTCGGGTAGCGGGTATACCTGATACCCGGTCAACTCCTTTTTATTTTGTAATTTGATTTAATTCAGGCTCTAGCAGTGCACACAGCAGTACAACACTTGTATCATCTGACTCCTCTCACTCTCTCGACTCTCTCACACTGTCGCACTCACACACAGGCCACAGTAGCACACTCTCCGTCTCTCCAGCCTCCAGGCGCCGCGCCGCCGCCCACACCGAGTCGCCGACACCGACCGCGACCCACTGCCATTGGAGCCTCCTGGTCCCGACCGAGTCTGCTACCTCTCTGTTTCGGATTTTGGTGTTTTCGCGGACCGCGACTTCTGCTGTCCAGCCTCGACGTAAGTGGGTGACGCCTTCTATTTTTAGATGCACTATCTGAGATTGTTGCTGCCTTAAAATCTCTGAATTGTATATATTTTGAACTTCAAAATTGTTGTTGGCATGCTGCCTTGAAATTTCTGAATTAGTGAATTGAATTGTTTATATTTTGGATTCGTGCTTCTGTTTGATTTTTTGTTGTATAATTGGAACTCCATTTTTGCTAGTAAATGGTAGAGCGAAAGGAGGTTGATTTTAGTTTACCTTTTTAGATGTATTGCCATTAAAAAATTGTACTTTTGAGGCATAGCTTCTGCATCATAATAGTACCTAATGCAAAGTAACAAACAATTCATCAGCATTCAACAACATAATTCATATGATAGAGAATTGGATGGTGAAACTGAAACTGAACCCACAACAACATAATTCATATTTTCTAATTCTTGGTTATCAGGACTTTGGATATTCTTGTGTTAACTCTGAAGCCAGGGTCACTTCCTCGTAAAACATACAATTGAATTCAAGTTTTTTTATAAAGTATTCTATAAGATACTTTGGATCTTATTAAGTACATTGTCAAGAATAATCTTATTTGAAAAACTCAAATTGTAAAACCATTAGTTTATAACTAACAGAGACAAGAAAATAAACATAGCAGAAATAAATAAGGAATGAGCCATTTTACAAATTTAAGATATAATAAATAATTAAATAAATAAAAAACAAACAGGTAGTCGGGTACCCGATTTCTCGGGTACGGGTACCCGACTCGGATAATCGGGTACCCGTGAATCCACTCTGGTCGGGTATCGGGTATCGTCAAATCTTCAATTCCGGGTTCGGGTATCCGATTTCTCGGGTCGGGTACCCGATAATACCCGAATTTGCAGCCCTAGCGGTTAGTGGGATGATAAATGACTACCATTAAGTAGGAAAAAAGCATTTTTGTCCCAAAAAATATAAAAGGACTTCAAACGATGTTACATTCATTGTCTATGAACTATCATTGCTAATGAAAATCATGACGAATCACAAAAATGAGAATCTAGGAACTATTTTTATAGTTTACTGTATGTAATATATATATATATATATTGTGTAAGTGAACGTGATAGTTATTACTGCAGTGTAAATGAATTATTGTTTTCCAACTTTTCAGCTAGGACAAATAGAAGGGCTGTCAATGTCATAAACATAATGTTTCAATTAGTTAGCTGAAGTTAATGCTAAAAGGGTTTGATAGGTATGTTAGGAGTCGTGGCTGGGGTTGATTAGGAATTAATGATGATGGAAATTAGACGACTCTTACTATAAAAAAGTCGAATGAAGAATGCTCAATTTTCATTTCTATTACTCGACACATTTTGGAATATATATGTTACTAGCAAATGATTCATTGCCAAGTTTTGTAGGCCCTATAGGCCTATATATAAAACTCAAAGTAACTATTTGGTTCAACTCAAGTATCACATCTACATTACATCTTAATACCTTTTTTTGCATATAAATAAAAATTGGTCTGAAACAAAATTTTAGCCCATAACATCAGATATTTGCGTAAAACGACTTCACCGACACTATATAGCTCATCAATTAAATCATCCACAAATAAAAATATAAATCTTGCAAATAATATTTGAACTTGTAATCAGTCCATTTCTTGAACAAGAAGAACCAATGATTGGACAGCCAATCAAACCATATCTCCATTTATTTAATTGTCATGAGAATTTTATCTCGCAAATTATTCAATTAAATGACTTAAAAAGGTTAACGATTTAAGAATTCATGATATTTTGAAATAAAATAATGTATTGGAAAGAATTGAATCATGTGAGTTCCCACGCCGTAGATGCTCAGAAGTCATCACAAAATGTGAATTTCGTACACCTCGACATGTAGACAAATTCAACACAAAAATTTAAGGCTACTATGTGACCGACAAATCTGAACCACTACTATGACCATCGATTTATTAAATATGAAAAGAAGAAAATGTTTTTTTATCATTAATATAATTTATTTTGATTCTTTCCCCTTTACAACAATACTATGCTTTCAATGATTTAAATGCCTTCTCTCTCTCCCAAAAAGATAAAGGGAAAAAGGGACAAATTTTGGTACTTCATTTTAAATAGGGTTGATCGTATTTTATATTTCCAACATTCAACATATTTTAGAAAATATTTCTAATTTTTAAAAACTCATAAAATACAGCCAACTTTTAATGTTTTTTTATAATTAGTAGTATTTTATCTTTTCAATTTTCAGCATATTTCAAAAAATATCCTTAACTTTTAATATGTTCCAAAAAAATCTCTCCAATTTTCATTTTTTCATAAAAAAGCCTCAACTTTCAACGTTTGCCATAAGATATTCTGACATACAACAAAAGTTCTCATTCATGCACGCATCCTCTAAATGACTCGAAACTCCTGACTTACTAGTGGAAGAAAAAGAGAAGTATTTCTCGTCTAGTTCACATTTCAAACATCATTATATAGTAATAAATTGTCTTCATACATTAAATAAGTTCCATTTAATTATGTCAATTTTTAATAACCAGAAAAAATTGAGGATGTCGAATTTATAATAAATTGAAGATATGATCTTTTAAAAATATTACAAATTATGTATAGATGACAAATTACTTAAATTTGTAAATAATGTGAAGGCTTGTTTATGTGTTCAATGAAAGTTTTCCACAAAAATTGAGTCTTATATTCTGGAAGATGAATAAGCATTTTGTCATCAGATTTTGTATAAAATGACTATTTATGCAAAACGTTGAAAGTTTGAGTTCTTTCAGTAAAAATATCTAAGTTGGGGAGATTTCTTGAAATACGTTGAAAGTTGAGGGTATTTTTTGAAATACACTAAAAATTCTGGATTTAAAATACTATTAATCTTTCTTTTCTTTTCTTTTTTACTAAAAATATTTTCACCTTATACTCAGGCGAGATGAATCAGCTTTTTGCCACTGAAGTATAACAGAATATTTTATGAAAAACGCTGAAAATTAGAGTATTTTATGAATTTATAAAAGTAAGGAATATCTTCTAAAATATGCTAATAATTAAAGACATAAAACACTAATAAATAATTTAGATAATATGATATATCATATTCTGCCTCTGCTTTAAAAAAAAAGTGTCATTTATCGCTACTCGAATTCATTTTGCAAGTAAATTCATGAAATGCATCCCCACATCATGGTAATTTTAAAGTGTTTTTTTTCTTCTTTCTCAAACCTATGTTTAGCTTTTACTTTTTAAATTATAATAGAGTTGATTATATATTAATGGGCAAATTGCCAGAAAAACCACAAAGTTTGGTCAAATTCTGGTCAATACCGCAAGTTTCAAAATCAGCCAATTATATCATAACTTCAAGAATTTTCGCAATTGTCCCATGATGCTTGATTTAGGGAAAATTGCTGCTGATGTGGTCGACGAAAAATCTTATACGGGCAAAACATCCGACCTCTGAAATGACGTCGTATAATCCACGTTTGCGGCACCTAGTTTGCCACATCATCAATTTAGAACACGTATGCAACACAACAACAATTTCATACACGTAAGCCACCGAAATATTTTGCCATGGGACAATTGCGAAAAATTTTAAACTTATGATATAATTGGCTGATTTTGAAACTTGCGGGATTGACCAGAATTTGACCAAACTTTGTGGTTTTTTTGGCAATTTGCCCTTCTAAAAAAATACAAGGACCACTACTATCAACGGCGGACGTACCCCGCCCAACCCCACCGCCAGCTCATGAGTATCGAAAATTTCATCAAGTCCAGTTTTTTGAGCTACTTCCACATGTGGCAACATTGCCCCAAAATTATATATATTATGAGGGAAATTTGGTGTCAGAACAAGGAAAGATATGCGAGTACTATTGTGGAAGACAAAACTAAGAAGGAAAAGATATGAAGAAACTCCACGTCGATCCCACGATGAACGTTTTCTGTATTCGCCATTACTATTATATGGTGGTCAGATGACCGTCTTTAAGCTTAGTCTCAAAGATTGCAGGTTCGAATTTCACAACCGACATTTTTTTTAAATAATCAACATTTTTTTAGTGCGTAAATTAAAATATATAATTTGGGCGTCCTGCAAAAAAGGAAAAAGAAATTCTTATAATAAATTTGCAATCAAAGATAAGACAAAAGAAGAAGAAAAATTAGTATACAAGAAATCGCCGGCGAATACACAGGATTCAAGACCAAGCTTCTGAAAAACTTTTCTTGTAAAAATTCAATTTGGGAAAAACAAAATAATAGGAAAATGAGTTGCTTGTCCAATATACGATACAGATATGAAAAAGCAAGATAGCAATCTCTAATTTAATAAGAAGCTGTTAATGCCCATTAGACTGCCGAATTTTATAAATTGCACTACCGTTTTCCTTTTCCCTGTCCTTATAATTAGCATATCAAACAATTAGGCCTAGTAAAAAAAACTTTTAGTCCAAAATCCATATTTGGATCGATTCGCGAGAGTTTGGTGTGTAAGAGGCGGCGGAGTTATAACACAAATATTTCTCATCAGAGGTTACTTTCAGCAGCTTAGGGCCCATCATAACTATGTGTATAAGCCTACTAAAAAATGCACAGATACCCGCACGTATGTGTGTTTGTGTACAAACATCTGAAACTTGTGTTGAGCAAACAAGACAAGGAAGGTTGGTCGGAAAGTATTATTTAATTCTATTGTGGTGGTGTTGAAGATAGATAGAATACAAAATATTGCAGAGGAAAGTGAGGTGGATTACACAACTTAAACACTCTCCCATTATCCCACAAAATTGGAATACTTTTTTTTCTCTTTCCATATTTCTTCAATTTCTATGCATTTATGCTCGACACCTCTTCTTTCTCAAGTTGTTTTGCTTTTCTTCATCTCATATAACTGAATATTCTACCGACAGCCAAAGGACCTACACTAATCTATCAGAATATTTTATTATTACACAAGTACATTTTGTGTATATATCTATTTTTCAAAACTGTCTAATAATCAATCCAACACAATTTCCCACCAGCTTCTCTTCATGGTACTGCCACCACACTATTTAATTGGCATTTCTGTGTAGATTTGCGAGTTTACTCCTCAGATATTCCCTATTCCAAAAGGGTCCCTTTTTCTTGTAGCCTTCTTGAATTGGTATTTTCAGAAAACCAGATTTTGAAGCGTGGGTTTAAGAAGGTTATTGAGTTTGATTCAGATCAGATGTTAGCTAAGAATTGAATTTCAGGTGGATTTAAGGAGGACCGTGATGGATAATGAAGGATGGAGTGGTAAACACACAGTAAAGGTGAAATCTTGAACCCAAATATTTACAAGTATGTGAAAAAAATATCAACTTTGATAATATGTTATTTTCCCTATGATTTTGTTGCAGAAAGAATCTTGGCGGACAGTATTGGCATTGGCTTATCAGAGCTTGGGAGTTGTGTATGGGGATTTAAGCACATCTCCATTGTATGTGTACAAGAGCACTTTTGCAGAGGACATTCAACACTCAGAAACCAATGAAGAGATATTTGGGGTTCTATCTTTTGTGTTTTGGACTCTAACTCTGACACCACTTGTTAAATATGTCTTCATAGTGCTCAGAGCTGATGACAATGGTGAAGGTGGGACTTTTGCTCTGTACTCCTTGCTATGCCGTCACGCCCGAGTGAGCACTCTGCCCAGTGGGCAGCTTGCTGATGAGGATTTGTATGAATACAAGAAGGAAAATATTGAATCTTGTGATAATGGTGTTGGTTTGAGATTGAGGTCAGCATTGGAGAAGCATAGGGTGTTGCAGAGGATTTTGCTCACTTTGGCTTTGCTTGGGGCTTGTATGGTGATTGGAGATGGAGTTCTTACTCCTGCAATTTCGGGTAGGAGAAGGCGTCCGTTGCTTTGTTTTTGTTATGCTGCAAAAGATTAGGGAATGAAATGGTTGTATAAGATATGAAAATTGCTTTTGATTTGTTTTGTTTTGATTTGTTTGAGTATGCAGTGTTTTCAGCAGTATCAGGATTGGAGCTTCTTGTTTCTAAGCATCATCACCAATGTGAGCCTTTGATCTTCCTCAAGTTTATCGTGTTTCATGCTGGCATCAATCGTCTATGTTTGGAACTAGTGTGTTGCTCAAAAATTTGATGGCTAGTTCTTCTGTTTGGTAGCAGACTGTAGAAGTTTTGATGATTTTGTTTTTGCAAACGACAGTGTAAATCCATCAGTTCCTTGCCATGTTTCAGCTCTGTCTTAAGAGCTTGTTTTCAGCTCTTCAGTTAGATGCCGAGATTAAATGCAAGTTTTACTTTGTGAATGGCGAGAATTGGTAGAGATATGGTAAAACAAAGGGTAAAAGGCATGTTATCCTTGAGATTTTCATTGAAATCTCAAAGAAGTCATATTCCAATTCCTTTTATTTCCTAGAGATTATCGTTGGATTGGAATCTTTTCTTTTTCTGTAGACGGCACCAGTTAAAAAATAAGGATAGTGCTGTGGGGCCTTTCTTATACTAGGACAAGGTTTTGGGTGTTCATCAAAGTTAAATATATCACCATTATCTAAGTGTTGACCATTCTTGGTACACTAAAGTGGATATGCAACTCTGATTAAGACATGTTGTTTGTGTGTATTTGATGATCTTATGAAACGAGATTAACTTTGCAGTATGATTGCAACATCCCAACAGTTCTACTAGATGAGTACATCTGTAGATATGTCATATTTGAAAAAGTTAAAATAAAATATAAAGTGTTAAGCCTTGTAGCAGCATGCTAATTTGAGTAGTAGATCACCTATAATCTTTAAACACGTCGTATTTGGATAGCACATTAGCAATAGTATGATTTGCAATAACCTTGTTATCCAATGATCATCCATTTCTTTGTATTGGATTTGGTGTTATTGTAGTGGCATGCAAGGTGAACTAATTTAGACAAATCATGGTTCTGGTTGATATTGTGCCGTTGCCCTATTTTTAATTCCTGTCCCTGGCTTGAAATAAGTTGTTGGCTCATGCATTCCGTGATCACTATGCAAAAAGAATGTGGAACTGAACTCTGGCTTTGTTGGAAAAGAAAAGAATGATATGATATTGTTGCTTATATCGTTGTCTATTCTCCCTTATGTGGTCCTCTTTTAGGTATATTGTATCATTCTAGTGTGTATATTGACTCCAGTTGCTGCAGGAACAGACAAATTTTAGAAGAATTTGGATGAAAAGAGAAACTTATAGGGTAAAAAGCAGAATAAAATAGCTCAGAAATATCGAACTTTTATCTCATAAAAGATCTTTTATGCAACTGATTTAAGATATTATGCAAAGGTGACATTCTGTCAAATCTATAGTAGATCTTATATGCTTCAATTTAAGAGTATATGAGTCGTTTTATGTTGGATAATTTTTATTAAATTTGTCTGTTCATGCAGATATAGAAGTTCCAGTTGTTTGCATAATTCTGGTGTTCCTATTTTCTTTGCAACATTTTGGGACCCACCGGA
>JAYDZE010205091.1:0-20900 GCA_034509125.1 Monilaria moniliformis
TAAATATACTACGGGCATCTACTCGAAACGTAGATCGAGACTATAACATTTAATTTCAGTAAATTAAATGTTTTGACTATATTAAATATTGGTCAAACTCTTCGATTCCAACATCTAGGACCTTCAGTAGACTACTATAAATATGTAAAGGCTTTTGCCTTGATCCCTTCGCCGTAAAAAAACATGACCGATGAATACTCCATGTTTAGCCTATACTCTATCTCAAGTTAATTCTTTAAATTATACATTAACCAATAATTTTTTCATCACTAATTTTATATAAAATTTAAACATTTTCAATCCTGTTTAAGTACCATATATGATGTGTTGGTTGTGGATGTGCCCTACATCATCTAATACACTCTAAATTTCATAAATCGATATTTGTAATTCATTAGAGAGGAAGAGTTTACAAAACTAGTGTTTTTTTAAAATTTGCTTGATAAATTGCAAACAACATCAAATTATAGGTGCTGAATTTGTTTATGGGGCAGAGAAAAAGAATTCTAGGTGGATGAAAAATTAAAGTTTCTTAGGTAGATGAAAAGTTGAAATTCATCAAGACATGCTTTTTTTCTTCAGAAGTTAGAATAAAGAATTAGATCTTGTATAAGAATTGTGGATGAGATATTTTGGCAGGAAAATTTGAAGAAAACTATTCTGTTTTAGTAATATTTATATAGATTAGTATTTTATCAAACATCACTACACTTGGTTAAAAGTGTATATATATAACTTAATCACATTTCCACATTCAGAGACAAAGCAAGACGTGCAAGGACATCAATGCAAGTATAGAAGATCGACGAGTACAGTTGAAATTGGTCAGTTTCAATTGTAAAATTTCAATATAATGATAGAACAAGAAGTTGCATGAAACATGTTGTCGGAACATATTTACTGGCAAATTCATATGCTACTTTATCCTTATATTAATTCTCTACCAACCCAAACCAGATCATCATTGCATACTGAGCAACCAACACAGTAGAGCTACATATGTTACACGTTCTGCAGATATAGGTTAGTCGTAACGCTTCAGGATGTAGCAGATATCTCCAATTTAAAAAGATAAGTCCAAGAACTGATGTATAGTCCAATTTTTCATGTCCTAGCTAGTTAATACGAGTTACCTTCAGACGTGCCGAACGGCGAACAGAAGAAGCGGATCTGGGAGACTGAACTTGATTTCCTTTGCCAACTTTTCTCAGAATGCTATTAGATTCAGCAGATTGTAGTCCCTTCTCAGGGGTAGATTCATGTCTGTGATCAGTAGAAAATGAAGCTACTGGAGCAGAAGTGGAAATTATTGAAGAATCTTGATCAAGAGACGAGCTATGCACGGAAATCCCTGGATAGTCATTATATGTCTTCTTAGAAACATGAGCTGCCAAAGACGAAGAGATATATTTAAAACAATTCTTGATTAGATACCTATACACGAGATAAATGAAAGATACAAAGACGTACCCTGTGCTGCAGCTTGTTGAAATCTTTCTCTCATGGTTCTCACAAATTTGAATAGTCCATTGCTTTTATTTAAATCATTTACTAGCCATTTTGTCCCGCTCAGATGTGGATCACACTTGAGCACTAAAGAAACTCCAAAAACAAAATGATAAGATTTTGTTTCAAAGAAATAAAATTAGTAAAAGCTTATTACTTACAATTATAGGTCTCGTTCTCATGACGAATGACAAAGGAGTACTCTTCATTTGGGTTCTCTGGCCTAATATTTGTGAATATGAATTTTACACCTAGGAGAAAGAAATGGGTGAGAAATACCATATTGATGAAAATGATGTATTATGAGAGTTTCAGCAAGTCTCAGGAGTTCTTTACCATGTCCGCATTCAATACGGAAACCAAGGACCCTTTTATACCAAGAAATAGCCTCCTCTATTTGTTTTTTGTATTCCCCGTTCTGATCAGACTTTTCCTTGCATGCTGTCAATGCTATTCTCCAAAGGACAAAGCAGATAAGAAGTGAGCTAAAAAAAATAGTAATTGTTACTATTTTGGTATTCATGGATGACTGCATCTTCAGATTTTGATATAATCAATGCATTTTTCTTTTACACTTAGTTTTTCATATCTTCATTTCCCTAATCAAATTCACTTCCTAAGATAACATCAACTGATAAGCCAATTTTTCAAGCATAATGGTGTAATACTTCTGGAAGAAAACAATTGCAGTCAGAGTATTAGAAAAATGAAAACACGCACCTTCAGACTGCTGAGATATAATAGCAGCATATTCATCTTTTCTTTCCCTCTGATCTTTCACAAGTCCTTTCAATTCCTCAACTCTAGCTTTCACAACAGATAAGGATTCCATGATCGTCATCCGCTTTGCCTCTTTCCGAGTCTTCACTACAATTGTGGCAGCGAGAAAAAGATTAGCACAGCCACTCAAACAAACTAGCAGATAAAGATGTTTTGTTGTCAGCATTAACTAGCATCATCCACAGCTGATGTGGTTAAATGCATTTGCAGATGGCAAATTTCAAAAACCATCCGTTGCTTCTTAGACATGTTGGTATCATGAGACAAAATTGTTGCTTCATTGAAATTTGTGCATCAAAAGAAATAATTCCTATCTATCTGGAAAAAGGTACTAAAGATACATTGTTAAGTGGATCGTGTAATATTTGTTTTTAAATGCACATACTAAATTTGTTGGCAGAATGTTACTTTTGAAGTTAATACTTCACAAGATGTGCATTGAGATGGCATGGTTTTAATCAAATTACTGTGGACATCAGTGCTCTAAAAAAAGCTATATTTGCAAGTTGACATCAGTGACTGTGTAGATATTTGACAAATTTCAGTTTCAAGTATTTGATGAAGAAATATTCCAACCCTATCAGCAAACTGGCTGGCTAAGACACACTAGTCTACTTAATGAACATAAATTAAACGAAAAGAATATGGTTGATCCACTGAACTCAGCAATATGCAATTTTAGCGGAGAAACGACTTCTACCTTTCTTAATCAATCCAAATGATTACTATCTACGGTTACTGAGAGCCTAGCAGGTCAATCACACAGTTCTTTGCATATTAGCTGCACCAAAATCTGCTCTAGATAAATGCTATACACCTATCTGTTTCTACTATATCCTATTGTATCACTAAGCCACTGCAAGATAGAAGCAGAATGTAGTTCCACAGGAGACACACACAAAAAAAAAAAAAAAACATCGATTGAATCTTTTCAACCGAAAATCCTATCAAAAAAATACAAAACTGTTGGAAGACTTTGAGAAAACTAAACATTTGCTACATTCAAAATTTCAAGTAGAGAAAGAGAGCAATACCAGCAAGCGCCTTCACAAGAGCATCCTCAGCTTCTCTCAATTCCCCTTTTAGCTTTCCCAATTTCTCTGCCACAGCAAGCAGAACCATCAAATTCAATAATAACCCCAACTAAAATTCCATTGTACAAAACTCTACAATAGCCCCAAATCACAGAGTTCCATAATCAAAATTTGAAAATCATTACTTGCTCGTTGCCCTGACCAAAGATAGAATCCTCTAAACTAAAATTGAAGACATAGATAAGCATATGAAACCCTAAATCCGATTCCAAAACACACACACATAAATATATCGCAATTGCCTTGAAGCTGAATGGTGTTTTGGGCTCCGGACTTCGCGGAATCGAAAAGCTGGCGATAAGAGGCGAGTGCAGTGTCGACTCTCCGCTGCTGAATTGGAATTTCCCGTTCACACACTAATCGCCTCTCGGCCATCTGTGTTAGCACAATGCTCTCCCCGGAGCTCTGCATCTGACTGTCTGTAAATCGCTAGTGTGAGAGTGAGGCTATAGATGTGTGAGTGTGAGAGAGAGATAATATTAGCCCGCCATTTTTTCTTGTTTTTGAACATGGAAAAAATTAAAATCTGCTTCTCGAAGGATTTTTTTGATTCTTTCCTCCTCGTTCTTCATTGAATGTGTAATATATATATGGAGAGTTGTATTTAATTCCGAACACATTCAATGATAAATGGAAAATTAATTACATCCATTTAATCTGTAGATCTAACCATTCATGATTAAGCCATATGGTATTAAATATTATATCAATAATAGACGTAAAGGGCTGATAAATAAATATCCATATATCATAAATAAATATTGTTTATTTTGAGTGAATTTTGTTTCAATAGATGTAACAAAATCGTAATGAAATTTGTATAATAATATAATAAATTATATATAATGGTAAAATCATAGTAGATATAATGAGCAACATTATCTAGTAATTGCAAAAATAGTATTGGTGAACCTCATCATATATATTCTAATAATATAACGAATTACATGTGAAGATATAAATTATTATTTTTAAACTGACGATGGCTATATATCATTGATGCAGATTTGTGATTAAGTAAAACGATTGTTATCGTTTCTACAATTTTCTCAGGGGCACGTCGCTTTCGAAGTCATCATCATCCGATGATAGAGTAGAAATCTTGTAATGATGCGCTTTTATAACAGATTTCATCCATTCTTCTTCACATCCAAAAATTAATAAATGGTCTTAGTTATACACTAAGGTCTTAGTTTGACCTTAATGCATCCATATATATAGGTGTAATCAAATCAGAACAAATCTTATTGCAGGAACTAAC
This sequence comes from Monilaria moniliformis, assembly GCA_034509125.1. Lineage (NCBI taxonomy): Eukaryota > Viridiplantae > Streptophyta > Magnoliopsida > Caryophyllales > Aizoaceae > Monilaria > Monilaria moniliformis. The sequence continues at coordinate 4,642 of JAYDZE010205091.1, forward strand.
AACTAATATTAATCACTAGATTTGGAGATCTGATGGATATAATCTAGCCACGCTTAGTCCACGATTTTTTATTATTTTATTCGCCCATGGTTATATAAGTAATTATACATTTGTGCAGTTTTTCTAATCTTCATTTTTTTAAGCACAATCTTTTCTCTTAATAATTTGGCTGATATTGTAATATGCATTAAATTTGCACGCCGATTAATGACAACTACTTCTACCGATAATGATATATTTTTATACGATTAATGATACATTTATTCGTGTGAGTTATGGGTGATTCATGTCCACACATAATGATATAGTTAATGATACATTCGTCTACGATTAATGATAACTTTTTATGCTGATAATGATTCATGTGATTTTTTTGTAGATTTGTGAGATTATTCAATCTCATAATTGTGATGTAATAATGATATGTTTTAATAATTGGAATGAGATTTGATTGATTATGGATTTCGATTTTTATGGAAAACAGTTATAGGTGATTCATGACCATGCATAATGATATGGTTAATGATGATTAATGATACGGTTAATGATGATTAATGATACATTCGTCTACGATTAATGATAACTTCTTCTGCCGATAATGATTCATGGGATTTTTTGTAGATACATGGGATTGTTCAATCCTATTATTTTCGGATGACATGTTATATGCCATTTTTTAATGCATGCCCGTTATACCCTTCAATAACACGGTTTAGTTAGTATAATGATAGAAATTGACACGAGATCATGGCCGTCCATCGTCAAATCTAATGATATATATTTCATCTTAATTATGCAATAAGAGTGTGGATGCAGCCTAATGCACCCCTCTCTCTCTATATATATATATATATAAACTCTTATTTCTTTTTCTAAAACAAAGAAATTAATTGCTATTGGATATCAAAACTATGAATTGGCTAGACTCATTTTTTGTATGGGTTTGCTGGTAATACACAAAATTTTAGTGGTTTTTACTCTTTTATATAATAATTCTCTAAATTATTTAAAAGATAAATTACATTAGTTGACCTTATACTCTTTCTTTTTTTTTAAGTAAAAAAATGGTGGAACATAAATTCTAAACCTTAGTAACATTTAATATAATGAAGTTTGTCATCTTGGCCATTAATTATTTTATATTCTCTACTGCATTGCTATAGAAAATGATGAAATGATAAGAGAAAGACATATCTAATAACTAAGCTTGGGATGTGTCAATTCAATTAGATAACCTCATTCAACCTAAATTGGACTAATAATTTCGTTTAGTGTAACGACCCATTTTTCGGTTGTTAAATTACTTCAGACAAAATAAAAATTATGTTTGTATTTTAGGGACTGAATAAGTGGTCGTTAAATAAATTAAATATATTAAACAATATATATATCGAAGATATCAGCGCTAAAATCGGCTGGGTAATAAATTAGTGTTATTTAATTTTTATAACAAACTGATATATTCGGTTGGTAAATAAAACATAAATAGTTTATTGTATTACATTATTTAACGACCACTTTCACTACTCTTAACCATATAGATTTATAATTGTAACATAATTCTATTTAACGACCAATTTTGCAGCCAAAATCACTTAATTAAAATAAGTATAACATGATCAAGAATTTCATCGACCAAATTAGCTACCGACATGCATATTATCATATTTTATTTAGGGATGATTCAAATCATAATTTTTCGTTGATTTCAGGTCAATCCTATAACATTTGAAACTGAAACATAAAATCATAACTTTTGACATTTTCTCAATTATCTAACAGATCAAAAATTTTATGTGGTGACGTATTCAGCCGGAATTCAACAAAAAACTATGATTTAAATGATAATTATCTCAACGACATCGTTTTGAAGAACATAAGTTTTGCCCATGTCGGAAAATCCGGCTGACACGTCACCACCAATTTCACCGGAATTTGGATATGTGGAATAATTGAGAAAATGTCAAAAGTTATTATTTTATGTTCCAGTTTCAAAAGTTATGGGATTGACCAAAAATCAACGAAAAGTTATAATTTAAATGACAATTATCTCTTTTATTTATTATTTTTTAAATCATAAGAGGGAGGGGAGCTTCCAAGCAAACTCTAATTCCTTGATATGAGAATAAGCCCTTCGAATCTTTTTCTTTCTATGAAAGCGTTAACAACCCAATCTTCACCACCCAACAAGTAACACTCCCTTGGAACTCTTCCACCATCCAACGAGTACTTCTTCCCTCCACCATCCAACGAGTACTTCTTCCCTTCATTCGTCTCTCGATATGATGCTTAGGGATATCAATATAGCCCGAAACTAATGGACCGACCTGATTAACTCGGCATGGTTAGGACTGAAAAATTATAACTCGAAACAATTCCCAACCCGAATGGCCCTAAACTGAATAGTCCGTAACCCAATAGGGTTGGCCCGAAGATAGCCCGAGCCCTATAGGGGCGACCCAAAAATTAGCGAGTTCTTATTATTAAGTTTTCAAACTTAATTACTTTAACTTTTTTCAAAGTTTTGAAAGTTAGTATAATAAGATTTTTTTTCTTTAAATGTATGTAAATATGCATTTTGATTTAATAGTCGAAAATTATATTCATCATTTCACTTTTAATATTTTACTATAATATTTAATATAAAACATATAGGTACAAAATTTAAAAAACGATAAACATCTATGAAAAAATGTTTGTTTTTTTCTCTCTCAAAGTTACATATTAGTATTGAGTTGAAAGACATTCATTTATACATGTATTTCTTTATTCGAAATATATAATTACCAAGATTAATATATTAATTAAAAAATTCATAATCTTTTTTGAGTCCGATTAGCCCGATGAGATAGCCCGAAACCCGATAATTTAGGACTAGGGTTGAAAATTTCTAGTTCGAAAAAATCACAGCCCGAATAACCCATAACCAAATAGCCCGACAACCCGAACGGGATGCCCCAATTGACATCCCTTATAGATGCCTATACAACATATAATTAGTCGACAAACAAATTCATGTTATCAGATCTACCGTACACATTTTTAATAGTGTCATAAAGTCAAATTTCTAGCTTAATAATAACAATAATAATAATAATAATAATAATAATATTATTATTATTATTATTATTATTATTATTATTATTATTATAAACGTGTTAGAGTAATTATCAGATATTACTATACAATTTGAGATTGAATGTGTAATGTTTTAAAATTGAATTTCAGATGAGCTGAGTATTGCGTTTTATATAATATGATTACATATCACTTACCTTACATTCTCCATTCTTATTTTATTTTAAATACCCATTTCACTTTTTAATTCATAAATTCTAATTTTTTTATTTAATATTTTTGAAATTTTCTTAATTAAAGAATACAAAATTTTTCATAATTATTTCCTTTCCTTCTTTTTTCAAATTTGGAATTGTGCATCAATTTTTAACGAAATTTTATCGATTGAAAACATAAATAAAAAGATATTTAGGTATGTGTGGATAGTGATGCACTTGGGTCAAATTATACCCTTAGTGTATAATTAAGACTATATATGATTCCTTGGATTTTAAAATCAATGGCCACGATTTAAGCATTCCGTGTATCATTATATTAATATACTCCATGCATCATAAGGTCAAACCAGTCAAAACATACCATTATCGTGTTTTATAGATGGTAGTAGCCTGGATTAATGCGATATTTACTCCTCCATATCTCCACTTTCTGATTACACCATATCTTTATCCAGAATCACATGTCTTCTCGTTTGTTTTGAATATCAACAGTCATTATACACAAAATCCTACTCATCTTCTTCGCAAGTTTCATATTCCTTCGAAGAATTGCAAGCATCAAAAGGAATATTAATCATATAATGATATATATTGAATTCTGAAGTGATAAACTTGCGGCTATATAATGATTTATAAAGAATTTTGTTGTGATAATGACGTCTCATCACGTTTTATTCTGTAATAATTTTTCGGTGTAATATAATGATTATGCATAAAACACAAGCTAATAAAAAATAATAATTTTATTGATATTATGAAAACAACATAATTATGATTATGCATATCTTATTCACTAATGTATATGATGATCCATAATATGCCCAATGCTGATGATGAATATAATTCATACAGATACATATAACAATATATTTTAATATTTTAAAAATTGATTATATTGATACATATGGCAATATAAGATTATATTTTAAAAATGAATATATGCTAAGTTCTATTCTGTAGATAGTTTTATGACCGTGTAATAATTATATAATGAATAATTTCATCATTATTTACTAACTACAAACCATTTAATTTAAAATACTCCATAATATTTATAACAAGCTAATAAAAAAAATACAAGCTGACACAAAATAATAATTGTATTGATATTATGGAAACAACGTAATGATGATTATGTACATCTTATTCACTAATATATATGATGATCCATAATATGTCCGATGTCGATGCTAATGATATCTACAATTCATAATAATACATAACTATGAAAAATCTGATAATAAAATTAATGGAAAGCATTCTACATTATAATCATTTCTCATGTTTGATACACATAAGGATTATCCCATGAAATTCGTGAATTACATTAACCGAATAAAATTATAATTATGTTTTAGTCCTTAATAACAATATTAATTAAAATATTAATTTCATATGATATAATTATAAATAGTTAGATCTCCATATCACAGGATTGAAAATAGATTTTAGTTATGTAATAAAAAATAATTCAAATTTGAATATTTTACATGTAATTATTGCATCATCTTTTAAAAACAAGTTTCATTTTTAAAATTTGAAAGTCAAAACTCAAATTTTGACTATGCAACAAGTCGTTATGCAGAAATTGCTTGAAAATCGAAACACGATTTCCACCTCTCTGAAGTGTCTGAGCAAGTGCCAACGCCGGCGTAGAGAGAGAGCGAGAGAGAGAATGGGTCTCAAAATCGGAGGGAAAGTGGAGAAGGTGAACGGAAAGGAGCTGGCCTACGCCGAATTTGTCGAAAAATATCTCGAAAGAAACCAGCCGGTAATCCTAACCGGACTCACCGACGAGTGGCGGGCATGCAAAGACTGGGTTTCCGGCGACGGAAAGCCCAATCTCCGGTTATTCTCCGACCAATTCGGCAGCTCCAGAGTCCAGGTGACTCTCACTATACGACGTCGTTGATGCTTTTTCGGGAAATTGATTGATAACTCTTCTGATTGCTCGCCCTAATTTCCTCAGGTTGCGGATTGTGCTACGAGGGAGTTCACTGATCAAAAGCGGTTGGAAATGTCGGTTTCCGAATTCATCCAGCTTTGGATCAACAGCTCGAGCTCTAATAATGGCGGCGCTGATGGAAAGCCCTTACTGTATTTGAAGGATTGGCATTTTGTTAAGGTGTGGTTTTCCCTAATTTTTCTTTTATTACTTATTTAATTCTGCAAATACCATTGAATTCGATTCCCATGCCTTCTCCAATGACCGCTAAGGCAGAGTTTTTCCCAATTATGGTAGTAAGTAAAAGTAATTCTTAATTATTTCTAATGATGGTCGTATTTGTTTTAATTAAGCGCCGTTTGCTTTTCATGATTGTATCTTTATCCTCATTCCTAGGATTTCTCCAACCGTACCCATTCAATGGGATATAAATCAAGCAAAATTAGCTCTAGAACTTATAAAGTCTTGAGATATCCAAAGTTCCAATCCATCTTAGTAAACAGTGGATTCGCCTTAAAAGTAAATGGCCCCTTAATAACTAAAACAAATGATATGATGTGTTGAGGTTCTAATTGAAATTAAGGCCTTTATGGGTGAAAGAATGCCCTTATGGAATCTGTGTTTGGTCTTATATTAAGAACTTGCACTTTTCTTGCATTTTTGTTTCTTTGATGTATAAATGTTACTGTCTTCTTTCACACTCATTAATTTGCTCGATAGTATATAGAAACTGACACTTGTTTTTCTTTAGCTTTCCTAGCCGTAGCTGATCAATGTCAATCTACATTCTTTGTTTTATTGTGATTCTTCAAAGTTCAAGTATTATAGGAACCAATGAAAAAGGAGAAGTATAAGTTTTTCTTATTCTTCTTCCTTTTTCCAGGTCTAAGGTTATGTCATCTGAGGGAAAAAAAACAGTCGTAGATCAAAAGAAACTAAGCTGAAAATACGAATTGCAAGAAGAGAACTGCCAGAAAACTTAGGGTTACATAAAACCGCTAATTCTGCAATACTAAACAAAATAATAGAATAATTCCTAAAGAAATCGTTCTGTAGACTATTTATACTAGGTTTTACTCCTAGTCTAAAATATAAACCCTAATTGGGCTTTGGGCCAATAAAAGACATAGCATAATAATAAAAATAAGCTCCTGCGTCGTTCTCTTCGGCTTGAAAAGCTTCACTCTTGACTAGAAAACCTTCGCGACTTCATCATAAAGTTCGGGATCAACTCGTTCCAGTTCCTTTTCTGCAATCCAAGTACTTTCACTAGCTGGTTTGCCCAACCATTTCACCAAGAATCGTCTATAAGCATTACCCCTTCTAGACCTCGCTTCTTTAACATCCAACACGTCTTCGATAACTTCAGTCTTAGCCTTGGGAAGCTGTTGTTCCTGATCTGAAACTTCCGCAACATCTCCATCAAATCCGTCGAAAGCGAACAAGTCTGAAACATTAAAAACTGGGCTGATATGCAAATCTGATGGCAGCTCGATCACATAAGCGTTAGAGCTAATCTTTTTCAACACCCTACATGGCCCAAACTTCTTCGACTTCAGCTTGTGATAAGTCCCCTTTGAAAGCCTCAAATGTACGAGATCCAAGTCCCCCTCTTCAAATTCTTTGTTTCGGCGACGTAGATAGGCCACGTTAGCATATTTCTTCCAAAGTGGCCTCCCAAGTAGTTTCCATGAAGTTCCTTCATAATTTTTCGCGCAAAGAGCCTTCTGGAATGCATAAACGATTGCCTCGAAACACATACCCGTCATGTATTTGATAAGGCAACTGTCCATGGCTAGTTGGACCTTCCAATTCAGAAATAATAGGGGCAAAATAAGGATCAACCTTATATTGACTCTTCACTTCTTCAAAACATGTCACTTCGACACTCATCGCCATTAGGAGCAAGGATCGTTTACTAAGTGCATCAGCCACAATATTACTTTTACAGGTCTTGGTCTTATACTGTAATGAGAAATTAAACTCGTTAAGATTGGAGCTCCACTTAGCATGACGGTTACTAGGTTTCCTTTTAGAATTTAGAAATTCCAACGCTTGATGATCCGAGTAAACCATGAACTCTCGATAGGCCAAGTAATGCTCCTAATGTTGAACAACCCTTACCAAGGCATAAAACTCTAGATCATAAGTCAAGTAGCGTTGTTTAGCTTCTGATAGCTTCTCACTAAAAAGTTCCACCGGCCTTCCTTCTTGGCTGAGAACAGCCCCAATTCCCGCCAGATGCATCACATTCAATGACAAAGAGCTTTTGAAAATCTGGGAGTGCAAGAACTGGTGCTTCTGTCATCAGAATTTTGACCACTTCAAAGGCCTTTTGGGCTGACTTCGACCATTCAAAGTTGTCCCTCAGTGATTGGACTCAGGACACTGCTGAAATTCTTGATAAATCTTCTATAAAATGAAGCTAAACCATGAAAACTTCCATCTCTAAAATTCTGCGGTGTAAGCCATTCTCTAATGGCACGAACCTTCTCCAAATCTGGTTTGATACCATCAGCAGAGATAACAAACCCCAAAAAGACAACTTCTTCACACAAAAAGCTGCACTTCTTCAAGTTCATAATGAGTTCCACCTTTTTTAACACCTCTAAAACTTGTCGCAGGTAAGAGACATGTTCTTCCTTGCTTTTGCTGTAAACCAATATGTCGTCAAAGTTAACAACAACGAAGGAATTTAAAAACGGCTCAAGTACTTCATTCATGGCCCCCACAAATGTGCTTGGTGCGTTAGAAAGGTCAAAAGGCATGACTAACCACTCAAAAAGGCCATCAGGAGTCTTGAATGCTGTCTTCCATTCATCTCCATCTCTCAACCTGATTTTTGGTGGTATCCACTCTTCAAATCAATCTTTGAAAAAAACCTAGAACCGGGCAATTGATCCAGCATTTAACCGAGGGATGGGAAACCAATACGTGATGGTGATCTTATTAATTGCGCGGCTGTCCACACACATCCTCCATGAACCATCCTTCTTTGGAGTAAGTAAAGCTGGACATGCACACGGACTCAAACTTTCACGCACCAAACCTTTAGCCAACAACTCCTCTACTTGCCTTTGCATTTCAGTTCGCTGAATTGGAGGCATCCGATAAGCTGGCAGATTCGGTAAAGAGGCCCCTGGTATCAAATCAATCGCATGTTGAATGCTTCTCATGGGTGGTAAGCCTCGGTGCATATCCCCACTAACTATGTCAGCAAACTCCTGAATTTCTAATGCTTGTTCGTGAGATTCTTCAATCTGGTCTGTGCTCACAATTTTACCCACCAAGGCAAACGCTATATTTGATTCTTCGGTTAAATGCCAGAAGTGAAGTATACTCATTCTCGAACTGATCAGTAGCTAAATTCACACTCAACCTCGAACTGATCAGCAGCTAAAAACCCACTGATTTTGCTGTTTTTGGAAGCATTAGTTGCTACTTGTGCATCTTTAAGAGGATGCAAAGTATACTTCTTGCCACCCCTATAAAAAGGAATAAGTATTTGGCGTGGTTCGATGCTCCATATCATGATCATACAACCAAGGTCTTCCCACAAGAATATGACCCACATCCATAGGAACGACATCACACAATAGGGTCTGACGTAACATCCTCTTGTTCCTCCATCTCAGTGAAGTTCTCCCTTCGTTCAGGACAAGAATAAGAGCTATGTCCTTTCCCGCCACATGTAAAACAACGAATTTGAGAATATCTGCCAACATTGGAAACATTGGAAACATTCTGTCCAGGTCTAATTTCAGACCCAATTTTCACGACTGCCTTTCCTTTGTCACTTCTCTCAAGATTTCCCGGATTTCCTCCACCACCCCGATTCATAAAGGAGCCTCACGGTTAGTTTTGGAGGCTGTTGGTTCAGTTTTAACATCCCGAACAGCTCCAAGCCCCCTTCGTGCTACTGCCTCAATCCTTCCAGCCATTGGTCTTCTGGCACCGTATCGCCAAACACGCTTTTCAGCCATTAAAGCATGTTGTCGTGCGTCTTCAAGGTTGAATAACCTAACCACTCCCATCTCATCCCTGCTAGGTAATGAGATGTCATCTGTTCATTACTCTCATTTAGCCCAACTCGAATAGAGAGATTGTTAAATTCAGAAGTATACTCCTCCACTGACAATCCCTTTTGCCTCAACGAGTGGAGCTTCTCATACAGCTCCATTGCATAATCAGCTGGTAGGAATTGCTTGCGCAATTTCGATTTCATGTGTTCCCATGGGCTGATTTTTTGATTGCCTTGGCGTGCACAATGTTCTTCAACTCTTTTCCACCATTGAAGCGCAGTGCCTTTCAACTTCAGCTTCACAAACAACACTTTTCTAGCCTCTACCATAGGTTTCCATTCGAAGTAATTCTCCAAACTAGCCTCCCAATCCAAGTAATCTTCCACATGCATCTTACCATAAAAATCAGCAACTTCGATCTTAATTCCACCCCCATTCAATTCAAGGGCATGCACCAACCGCTCCTCCAATCCACCTCGTGCTGCACAATTTGCGGTTCCAGCATCATGGAAAGGATTTTCCTCATCATCAGATCAGATTCATCAGCATGACTACCTTCCGGTATATCAAACTGATTCTGGGCAGCTTCCAGATTACCTCTGTGGTTCCCACCGGTTATGGTCGCGGCTTCACATTCATTGCACGTGACAATTCTTCAATTGCTTCTCGAATTGCAGCCAGTTCGTTGTCTCGACCCTGATTTCCTCTTCGTCGACGACCTCTCCCTCGTCCAGCCATGGCTCCTTGAACCCTAAGATTTAAAGGCTCTGAATACCAATTGATGTCGTCTAAGGGAAAAAGACAGTCGTAGATCAAAAGAAACTAAGCTGAAAATACGAATTGCAAGAAGAGAACGCCAGAAAACTTAGGGTTACATAAAACCGCTAATTCCTGCAATACTAAACAAAATAATAGAATAATTTCTAAAGAAATCGTTCAATAGACTATTTATACTAGGTTTTATTCATAGTCTAAAATATAAACCCTAATTGGGCTTTGTGCCAGCCAACTAATAAGACAATAAAAGACATAGCATAATAATAAAAATAAGCTCCTGCGTCATAAGGGTAGGCATCTATGCCTGGAATCTTCGATATTTATCTCTCATGGTACTTATGCTAAGTTTCCTAAGTGATGTCATGGTGCTATTTCACTACCTATAGAAACTTCCTCTTTTATCTTGCTAATCGGACATCTGCAGGAGTACCCGGATTATGTTGCCTATAGCACACCGGTTTTTTTCCTCGATGATTGGCTGAATCTATATCTTGATAAACATCATATGCATGGTGATCTCGAGAGTTACCAAGAAAGGAATGAAGTGAATTGCTCTGACTATCGTTTTGTGTATATGGGAGCAAAAGGTTTGAGCGAATTATTTTTGTTTCTCGGGATTTTGATATTATCTATCTGTCTCCAAACTTCGCCATATGTCATGCGTTGAAGAAAAGGTGAAACTTTTGATTTCAAGCGCAGGTACATGGACTCCTCTTCATGCCGATGTGTTCAGATCATATAGTTGGTCAGCAAATGTATGTGGCAGGAAACAGTGGTATTTTCTGTGTCCGAGTCAACATCACCTTGTGTTCGACAGGTCTGGATGTACATTGTGTTCCTTTGTTATAGTTGTGGAACAGCATTTGGTTAATTGTAAAGCGCTCTCGGTCCAAATCATTCGTATTGATATAATTATTAGCTAGTGGCTTTTTTCTCTAATATATTATCACTTTTTTATTCAGATATATGAAGTCTGCTGTCTATAATATCTTTGAAGATGTTTGCAAATCAAAGTACCCCGAATTTGAAGAGGTAAGTTGCAAACCAGTTTTCATTCTTACCGTCCCTTTAGTGTTTTCATGGCTTTCTTGTTAAATTCTTTATTTAATGTTTTATTTCTATAATTTGTGCGTGCCCAGGCAGTCTGGTTGGAATGCACTCAGGAACGAGATGAAATCATCTTCGTCCCCAGTGGGTGGTACCATCAAGTTCATAATCTGGTATTCAATTGAAGCTTTCAGTTATATTGTTTGTTTCTCATAAGGATCTTCCCAACATTGAAAATGGACGAGCTGTCTATGAACTACGTAATTTTTCTATTTTTTTCCTTACCTTGTAAATATGCAAAGCCGACATGGGTCATGGTTTTCAGGAGGATACAATATCAATCAATCACAACTGGTTCAATGCCTACAACATTTCTTGGGTGGTAAGAATGTTATTTATAAGTAATGTTGGTAAAAAAAAAACTTGGTATATCTCATACGTTTGGGTACTCTTATGATATATTTCCTTGCCAGTGGGATTTGCTTTTGAGAGAATATCACGAGGCTGCTGGATATATTGAAGACCTCAAGGACATATGTGATGAGTTTGAGGGGCTCTGTCAGAGAAATCTCGCAGCTAATGCAGGTATATTCTGGTGAAACAATACATATCCTTTATAACTGACATAATTAATTATCGCTATTTGGTTTATCTCAACCTATGCCTACAATTCTACTAGGGAAGCCGAGGTGTTTAATTCCTGAATTTTATCTAATCACATTGCTACTTGAGTTTATCCTAGACGTGACGTGATGCTAGTTGACCAAACTAGAGATCGATGATGATTGCTAGTGGCATGTATTAGTTTATGAATGGGAACTGGCACGACTTCTATAATTGTGACCTTTTGCGCATTTATTCTCTACTGTTACGAGAGATATGGATCTTAGTGATAATTAATCTAATGGTGGGTAATAATAAGTCTGATGTTTCATTTTTTTTTTCTTATCTCAGAAATTGGCAATTGTTTGTTCTTGTAGGCATGGATTTTAGAGATTTTTTCATCTTCTTGATTCGGTTTGCGTTAGCCAACTTTGTGATGCTCTACCAAATAACAAGTTCTAAGGGATTCATCAACTGGACTTCGTCTGAAGCTTCCCGGTTTTTCCTTTTTAACCTTAAAAACATCAAGTGCATTGCTCTGAAGATGAAATCTGAAGCCGGATGGCAAAATTGCGGTATTGCTGCTATTGATCTTGTAGAAACTATTGAAGATCAGTCATTCATGGACTTCTGCAATTCTTTAAGAAGAACTTATAGCATGATGTATAACCTTAGTGGAATCAATTTCAGTCAAATTCGAACTCTTTTGGAACACAAGCAAACCAGTGTTCTTTACCCTTATGGTTCTCACATCTGTAATCCCGACAACCTAATTACATTTCTCGGCCATGCTTTCAAACTAGTAGGAAGCGAAAGTTGATGAATACGTTGCTGTAACTTCTCCTTATTGATTCTAACCATTGCTTTCATGGAAGAGCCTCAGTTCGAGAAAACTTCAAGATCTATCATCACTTTTCTCTCACCATATGACTCCTGACACGGTTCAAGGCATGAGATTTCCTGATACATTTTGCAAATACAGGTGAGAAATGTAGTAAGGCACTGCAATATATATCTTGTAAGTCAGCTTCATTGGTTTGATCATCAGCTGCATCCAAACAGTGTCACATTGTTCTAATTCTTGATCCATTTTTTACTGTGACATATTTCCTAATTTGCATTATTGATATTTCTGCTGCAACATAAATATGTACCTTCCTGTATTATTGCCATTTATTTGAAGTAATCACATAATAAGAAATTTGAGACAGCTCTAGAAAAGTCGATATTCGACTATTCGTGGAGATTATCTTCTAGATAAAGTCTGGACAAGGCTTGCTGTGGGTTGGCATAGGATATGTAGCAGATAAGAGGAATGGTAAGTAGTGAACTTTATGCAGCTTGTGACAATTGGATCTATCAAAGTAGTTTTCATGGTGTGGTTATGGTTGTCCAAATTTATGCTTGTAGTAAAATTTTATCACTGTTTACTTTTGGCATGTACTTGAATATTTGAGGTTTCAACCTCACTGAAAAAGAATTTATGTTTATTGGCTGGGATATTTATTTCTGCAGTTTTTCACTGCCTGTCTTAACTGAGTGGCAGCTCAAACTGTTGGGAGAAATTCAAGTACATAAATTGACTAGTAGTTATCATTTTTTATGCATTTCTTTGACTATTTGTCAAAGCACATGTCCCAAACCAAACCTCTGAAGATTCTTGATTGTCTACTGCAGTAGCATTAACAGCGTTTGACTCAATAATGGAAATGCCATCTTAAAATGCAAATTCTTGGTCCATTAACCATTATGACACCAAATATTGTAAGTGGGACGGGTCAAGATTTGGATTTAAATTCATATTTTACTATTTTAGTGGTATATTTGTAATTTCTATGTTAACTAGTCTCATGATAAAATGGTCTCAAAACTCGACCTCCATTAGTATGATTGTTTGAACAAGTGTTGGATTTATAGTTAATTTACATACAACACACTCGTCTGAGATGGAGGAATGCAGAATGAGTGAGACTGGTCCAGATTTGGGTATGAACTCATATTTTCAGCAGCATATTTGTAATTCAATTTTGAGTCATCTCATGATAAGAAAGTATCTGACTCGATCAGCATAAATATAAAGGAGAGATGTGCACCAGATGCAATCCCTATAAATTGTTGAATGGTTTGATTCTAGTTTAACAACAAAAAATAATGGTAAATAATGGTGTTATATCGGATATATGATCGTTATCATGTTGATATAATACAATCGTGACCGTTGGTGTAGGGCGCCACTAAACATGATTAACCCATCTATTCAATCAAATCATTCAATCCATGTTCACTGGGGAGATAAATTAGGAAAATAAAAAACTGAACACTAGGCCAATCCCAACTGATAAATTAAGACAAGACAACCCTCAATTTCAAGAACTGGACACAGATCTTCATGGTCTTGCTTTGTAATATATTATATATATATGACAAAATATTAGCAATGTTTTATTTCATAATATTACCTAATCATTTCTCGAAAAAAACCCAGTTTCTTGGTCGCAGCAGTTTTGCATGTTTTAATTAGTCGATTATTTAGTTGACTGAGATTTAATGATTTTTCCAATCTAAACATACAAACAGACCAAACTGCCTCGGTGGCTTAACTGAGATACACACTTGTTTTATTTGCTGCTATATTAGTCTGATTGGAAAAATCAGTGTCGGAAAGCTGGTTTTGGGGGAGTCATCTCACTCAATAATAAATATTTATATAATTTGCAGAAAATTTCAAAATCTTGAGTTCTGCCAGATATGGTTTCCGTGGCGCATTCCACGCGTTTCCCACATGCAAATATTTTTCTTCTATTTTCACAATAGGAATCTACGCTTAATTAATTCTATTATTATGGAACTAAATGAAAAAGAGTCTGTTATTGACTGAGGCAGGTTCAATTTCCGAGGGCAATTTTGTCATTTGAAACTGTTTCTTCACATTTACAGCCTTATATTAATTTATTTTTGTATTTTGGCGGGGAAGATTTCTTCCTCTATTCCATTTTTTTATATCTACCTTGCAATTGTTTGGAGTTTTTCTTTTCTCATTTTTCTTCAATATTAATTTCTTGGCTTGTACTTTAATTTTGTAAATTGTTATATCCAATTAGGCTATATAATTATATTTTAGTAACTAATACCCGTACCACAACCTAGTGTGTACTATTTTGTAAGATGGAGGGAGTATTAAACTTTTAATTCAATAATTGATTATTCTATAATGAGACTGATTAATATTTTTAACCTCCAATTTTCAGTTAGAAATGTTAACTATAATTTATTATATTATAAAACAATTTTTTATTTTCATATAGACACAAAAAAAAAGTTGGGATAGTGGATTCGGACATGAATTTCTTTACTTGCTTTTGACGAAATAATGAAAAAAACAAAAAACAAAAAAATACAGACTGCTATATTATCATCTCTCTTAACTCAAAAACATTTACATGAAGTCTTCAATGGGGGAACTTGAAACATGTTAGAACTCAGAATGAGAGGAACCTTTTCTTGCCTGAAAAAAGAATCTCACAAAGAATCAAAACCAAAAAAAAGAAAAAGAAAAAAAGAAAGACCAAAATGAAAATGGTGGTTATCTTATCTCTACATGGCTATGTAACATCGTGATCAGTTTCTTGATTCTTCCCATTTATGGACACCTAGCGTTCCTCCCTGGCCCTCCATAGTAAAAATAATTCCCCCAAGCATTATTCTTCCCAGCTCTTATGTCATAACAATTTGGATGATCAGCCAAAAGGTGCAGATTATTTAGAGGGATCAAACTATTATCCCAATCCACAACTTGCAAGTTTCTGAAATAGGAAGCCTTCCCAAACCCTTCATCAGCAAAATGCCCACTCCCCATCTGTGTCGACGTGTGGGACCCCGTTGATCTGCTGTTCACTATCTCCCCACCAAATTGGATCATGCTAGCATGCCTTTGTAGATGGCTGAACAGGAATGAAGGCCAGTAGCCGACTAGTAGCCCTGACCCGAACTCCAGCCACCAGTGCCCGTGCTTAGGATCCTGCACAAACGAGCTTTTTTAGGCACGTTTATGGAGCAATGAGTCGTGCAATGCACGTGCATCTTACTAGCATGCTTGAAGAGGAGAATCTTGCATTTTTCTTTTTTAATTTGATCAGTGTGAAAGCAAGGTGTAGGGAAATAAAATATTGATGTAACTAGATAAAAATAACTCAACACTGTCTATGCAGAATTAGTACAACTATAATGGATTAACTAAGTTTGTGATGTCTTGCAATGTGGGAATGTCACCTAAGAAACTCTTAGGTCCCCTAACTGATATATATCAGCAGGAAAAAAGTGTGTTCTGTTCTTTCATTCAACAGGAAACGAGCACGATTTATGTAACAATATCACAATATGACAACATAACAGTTCAAGAAAATCATTTACCTTCCAAACCATAAGGCCAATATCAAACTGCCTGTTCTTGTAGCTTGACCTCGGAGATATTGCTGCACCGATAGCAATCTTATTGTTTATCTGGACAAAGCCCGAACACAGCAAGTTGTAGCACCCCGTTGCTTGATATGCATCCGTCTGTTCCACAAC
>JAYDZE010205202.1:0-20898 GCA_034509125.1 Monilaria moniliformis
AGAATATGGGAACTCTTACGATCGTCAGATAACTTTGATCCTAGTATTTTCCAGCCTATACTGCAGGTAAGAATCTGGTACATCTATTTGTGCAATTTATGCTCAAGTTCAAAAGGCTTTCTCATTGAAGATGGTTAACTTTATACTTTTGAAGCTCTAATATTTGAGGACTGGTAATCTCCAAAAAATAGGGAATTCCATCTGGCATTTATTGTAGATGTTATTTATGAAGAACTTAAATTATTAGAAACACTTTGTGACCTCTACCAAGATTTCGACTAGATTCCCTTATTAAACTATTAAATACACAGGACTAGCACATTATATTTAGTAAATTTAAAAATCTTCATGAAGGGTTTTCTGATCTTCAGTTTTCCTTCAGGGTTTCCAGTTTCTTTTGCCCGTCTGACTTGTGTTTTTGCACGTGTGAGACTAGAGAGGATGCAGAAAAATGTGTAGTGCCATCCTTATGGTGCTCCCTTATTATACTATACTATATAAGAAGTTAATCTGTAATCTCCATGCCCTTGTTTCTTCAAGAAGCAAGACATAGTAGCATTGAACTTTTACACATTTCTATCAGTTTGTGTGCCTTTTCTGTAGATGTCTTCTCTATAATAGAATATCCAACTTCTGGAAGGTGGTCATTTAACTGACCTTTAACATGTCTGTCTTCATTCTAATTTGTAACATGTTAAGTGAAGTTTTTTTTTTCTCTCTTTCTTTCTCTCATATTTGGTTTTGGAAGAACAATGTCTGCAATTATGAACTTTAAATGTATTTACTCTCTCCATGTTCATATTATCTACCTTTGCATGCTACACGATTCTGTTGGAGAAGTGTTAACACGATTCATTTTGTGTGGTATTCATGAGTTGCGATTCTCTACTGGAGAGTAACAATAATCATATGGGGTCTTCTGCTACTTAAAAGAAATTGCTGGAATTTACAAAAGCTAACACTTGCATATGCAGGTACTGCAAGAACCAGAAGCAAGGCAACTTAGCGGGCGTGTGGTTGGTGGAATTACTCAACGTCTGGCTGCTCGCTTGCTGCAGCAAGTTCTCCGGGATCCACCAGGTGCCACTTCTCCAACATTGTAACTGCTCTTTCCATCTGTTATCTTATACCCAGATTGGTCTGAAGAAAACCTTATGGCTCTTAATTTGTTTATGGATGGCTCCAAACCCCCCAATCCACATGAATATAGAATTGATGTTTAGCTTCAATATCTTTGTTCTTTTGTAAACCTGAAGTGATGATATGATACCATGCCTATCAATATGTAAACTTTCAGGCTCCATAGGTTTACTTGTATATGTAAAGGGCAAAAAATGTGAAAATGATTATACTTAGCATTCTTCCCATATTTCAATTCATTGACCATTTTCCAATAGTTTTGATTTCAGATAGGAGCCTGAATTGTCTCATTTCTAGAACTAACTGGATTTTATCATTCTCAATGAATGATAACTAATGACTTTGCTCCCAAAGAAATCAATAAATCCACTCTTAGATTGTACGCGTGAGATGTAAATTCCATGTATGAGAAACTACCATTGTAGACTTCTTTTAAGTATTATAAAAGAATGGCAATAAATGACTATCAATTTCCTTCGTCCAACACACAATGTTTCATTTTACAAAAAAATAGACGTCCACAATAAAATGTCATATTTTACTTTTATTATTTTTGATAAATGAGCCTCATATTTCATTATAAAATTAATATATAAAAATGAGACTCATATTCTACTAATTTTTTCCACCCACTTTTATTTACATTTCTTAAAATATGTACTGAATCTTAATAAGACAGTTTATGGTGGACAGAGAGAGCATTAAACTTCAAATTTTCAATTATAGGATAGTTCACTTGGTGAATCGCAAAATTCTACAAATTGAATATAGAGAACAAATAAATCGATTTGACAAGTGTTGGGATCGTCCAAGAAAATGACTTGGAATTATATTTACTTAATAAAAACCGCTTTTAGGATTAATTTCATGAATACGAGTAATAGGTAGAACGATAGATTAATAGTAATGTTAAGAGAAGGAAGATCCCAAAAAAAGAAAAAAAAGTGATGATAGAAGATGAGAAAGAGAGCTATTCCGAGAATTAATTGTCCAAAGTAAAAGAATGGATGGGAGTGCAATGAGCATTTGGAAGGATGATATGTTTTGGCAAAACTAACCATCCAAATTTCATTGTCTTCTACAAAACCCACTCATTCCATTCATTTGGGAAAGAAATATAGTCAATCCTAGTTAAATACATATACTACTTGCAAGAAGAAGACATTATTACACCTTCATCTTCTTCTTCTTGGCAGACTAGCTGATCTTTACCAAAAACCAAAAAAACTAAAAAAAATCAGAAATTTAAAGATAAACAAGAAAACCAGACCATGGGCTCCTGTTGTAGACCCATCGTTGCCGCCTTGTGGCTGTGGCTAGCGGCGGTTGCTCGGGCGGAGGACCCGTACCACTTCTTCGAATGGCATGTGAGCTACGGCACCATCTCCCCTCTGGGCAGCCCCCAGCAAGGCATTCTGATCAACGGCAAATTCCCCGGCCCCGAGATCAACTGCACCTCCAACAACAACATTGTTGTGAACGTCTTCAACAAGCTCGACGAGCCTCTCCTCCTGACTTGGGCGGGCATTCAGCATAGGAAGAATTCATGGCAAGACGGCACCCCCGGTACCATGTGCCCCATCCTCCCGGGCCAGAACTACACTTACAAGTTCCAGGTCAAGGACCAGATCGGCACTTACATTTACTTCCCCACGACCGCCCTCCACCGTGCCTCGGGGGGCATGGGCATGCTTAAGGTCCACAGCCGCCCTCTCATTCCCGTCCCCTTTGATAACCCTGCGGAAGAGCACGCTATCCTCCTCGGAGACTGGTACAACAAGGGCCACAAGACCCTCAAGCGCACTCTAGATGCCGGCCGCTCCATTGGCAAGCCTGACGGCATTCAGATCAACGGCAAGTCCAGCAAGGTTGGCGATGCTGCCGCCGAGCCACTCGTCACCATGGAGCCAGGCAAGACTTACAGGCTGCGGGTATGCAATGTGGGGATGAGGCTGTCTGTCAATTTCAGAATCCAGGGGCACACCATGAAATTGGTGGAGATGGAGGGATCACATACGGTTCAGAATGTGTATGACTCCATGGATATCCACGTCGGGCAATGCATGTCCGTCTTGGTCACCGCCGACCGAGCCCCAAAGGACTACTACTTCGTCGCTTCCACCCGCTTCTTCAAGCAAGTCCTCACATCCGTCGCCACCATCCGCTACTCCACCGCCAAAGGCCCGGCTTCGCCCGACCTCCCACCGCCTCCTCCGGAAAACAACAACGGCATTGCCTGGTCTATTAACCAGTTCCGCTCCTTCAGGTGGAATCTGACCGCCAGCGCCGCCCGCCCCAACCCGCAAGGCTCGTACCACTACGGCCAGATCAACATCACCCGCACCATCAAGTTGGCCAACTCCCGCCAAGTAGTGGACGGGAAGCTCCGCTTTGCCATCAACGGGGTCTCCCATGTGGACACGGAAACTCCGGTGAAGCTGGCGGAGTACTACGGGATGGCGGACAAAGTGTTCAAATACGATCTGGTCAAGGACGAGCCGCAGCAAGAGACCAACGCGAAAGTGGTAGTCGCCCCGAGCGTGAAGAACGCAACGTTCAGGAACTTCGTGGAGATCATCTTCGAGAACCAAGAGAAGACGGTCCAAACATGGCACCTGGACGGCTACTCATTCTTCGCGGTGGCCATCGAGCCGGGGAAGTGGAGCCCCGCAAAGAGGAGCAACTACAATCTGCAAGATGCGGTGAGCAGGCACACAGTGCAGGTATACCCCAACTCGTGGGCGGCGGTGATGCTTACGCTGGACAACGCCGGAATGTGGAACCTGAGATCGGATATGAGGGAGAGGGCGTATTTGGGGCAGCAGCTCTACTTGAGCATCGTCTCGCCGGAGCACTCGTTGAGGGATGAATACAATCTCCCTCCAACGCAGCTACTCTGCGGTATCGTCAAGGGTAAGCCCAACCTCGCTCTCTACAGCTGATGCTGATCATCATGATCATCACCCCACCTACCTACTTTTATGTTTTTCAATTCTTCTTAGATTTCAACTAATACAATATCATTTTCTTATTATGTAAAGTTAAACTACTTAGGCATCATATTTAATGCCATTTTCTGCTTCTTACTCTTATCCACATATACTCCACAAAAAATTTATATAAATGTAATCGTCTCATTTTGTGAATTCAAATGAAGAAAACAAATCAGAAGAATTTGATGAAACTTATTGTTGTCCACCAAAATCAATAACACAGTTCTGTTCCTCTAATTCTCAAATAAGCAGAGAATGCTCAACCAAATAAACCAGTCGACAGAGTCTCTCAGTTAGCCGTTACACAAAGCACATATACGCACTCAAACAAACCAAGTTTCAACATTCATGACAGAGCATCTCTTGCGAAGAACTCACTTCAATTTTCTAGCACAAAACACAGTTCCAATCTATTCAAAAGGACAAATAATTAAACAAAGGAGGCCAATCTTTTGGCAGAAAATGCACTTATTTGTTTATTTATGTATCACTCATTCTATCTAGAATCAAGCTGAAGAAGAGGGCAGACTTATTCAGACGAAATCGAGACATGAATCAAACAGAGCACTAGACAAGCAGCAACACAGTTGCGCACACCCAATCAATCAACCACAATAAATGATGTCACATATCACAATTGGTCCGAGACAACAGACTGGTTGGCCATACTCTCACCCACGTTCACCTTTGCGGAGGGTCCACTGTCCTAACATTTGCACCAGTCATTCCCTCAATTCTATCTTTAGTGATCTCCACAAAGTGACCCACCATTTCATGGAACTGCTTCAGGCCAGACAGCGGGAGAATTATGGATGAACGATCTGAACCAGTAACCTGCATTTTATGTTTTCATGAGTTAAAGGAAAAATGCATGAGACAAACTTTATCAATAGAAATTCCCTAACATACCTCTGATATTCTCACGAAATGACCTCTGTTGTTGCTACCCAGATCAAAGAAAAACTTCTTTTGATCAGCTCTTATCACTTTGGAGACTCCCATATTACCCATATCATCAGGTTGTGGCAGATCAGAAGAGCGATCAACGTTCAAGTCAGCTGCTGGGGCAGATTGAGAACTATGACTTGATATAAAACCAGCCCCCACATCATCTGAGAGCCCAACAAGGCGTTCCGGAGCTTCAGAGTTCTGCTGATGTTTACACACAACCAAAAGTACACATGAAGGTTTGCTTTCTGAGGCAATTAATAATATTTACAACTACATAATGAAATAATGACTCCACATACCTGATTTGGAAGGACAACTAGCCGTGAAGTTTCATTTATTTCGCCCAAAATATTTCTGAAGGCCACCCACCCTTCATCACGAGTGCTTCCAGCAGGAACAATAATAGTACTGCGGTTTCGGCTGACAGAAGCTTCGGATATCTGCAGGCATAGTCTAATTAGTGAAAATGAAGGCTTTCAAGATGTAACTTATTTACTTAAGACAGCTTTACACTGGGGCAGTCTCCATTAACACGTCCTTCTAATTAAATATCTTGCACAAGAATGCACATGGTTTATATCTCCGAATTCACATGTTTCCCGTAAATGGCCTTAACTTTTTGATTCCCAAAGGAAAAAGATCATGAAGCGAAAATACATCACCGACAAAGTAATAGTACACCTTAACAATAAAAAACTTCATCCTTCGAGAATTTCAAATAAGAAACGCCAGGAGTATCAATATTATCTTGTTAAAAATGTGTTAATGTAGGTTATAAGCATTCAGAATTAAAACCTAGAAACTACTAAGAACTACTCAACATTGTTTTCTAGCAAGTCAAGAAGCATATAGGTGTTTGCTCTGGATATGGGGAACTGAAAAGTTGAAATATGTGTATAACTAGAGAGTTAGACAACAAACATTAGCCAACAGTGATGGTTTTAGTTAATAACCCAACAAACATACACAAAAACACAGACCTTCCGATATCAAATCTAATGGATACAAGTATTATTATGATGCTTTGATTTTATATTGATCATTGCTATTTTAAACTACAAACCCATGCTTCTTAATTGTATTTTGAACCAGAAAGTTTTAAAGATATATTAATCAAACATGTCTAATATGCTTGCTTGTATTTTTGGGATATGAATTGGAACATAATCACTAGGATGTTTTAGTTACTTTCTAAGAGAAGACCTTAGTGGAGGGAAATGTACCACAAAATGCATAGCAAGGTTTTATAGCATCTCTTCATACATCTTTTTACCAACTGCTAGCAGAGGAAACAAAACTAAAACTCACATATAGCATCTCTTTAAGACATCTTTTTACTAACTGGAAATATTTGAATGTTCAACATCTTACACTTCAAAAAAATTGTTTCTTTATCAATGCAACTGTGTTGTGGTGTTTACTAAATGGACTGAACGTTCGGTTCAATAAACATAAGTAGCAGAAGCAAATAATTGCTGACAAATCAAAGAGAGAGCGACTAACTTTGAGAAAGCGGCCCCTTCTGTTCTCCCCAACATCAAAATAAAAAACCTGCAAACAGAGACGAGGGAAGGAAAACTTAAAGCACGGAAGAAATTAAAGAAAGGGCACAGAAGCAGGAGGCAAGAAAGGGGAAGGGAATGGGTGATCGGTGTGTGGGTTATATTAAAGGGTGCCTTGGTATCGAGCTGGAGTTCTTTGCTAAAGACATCTTGGTCATCGGAATTGACATAGTAATTGAAGAGATCGAGGAACCAGGCGATGCCGTTGGAAGGTACTATGATGGTGGACCTTGTCGCCGAAGTCTTCTCAGAGATCTTGAGGTAACGCCCGCGGGGATTCTCCTTGAGGTCGAAGTAGAATAGCTTGTGCTCCACCTGCAGTGTTTTGCACAGCAGTTCCACATCATTCCCCCCTCCTCCTCCTCCGCCGCCGCCGCCGGAAGAATTCCCCTCCATCTACAATAACGTGTAACCTCCAAACACAATCAGGTACAAATTGTTTCAGAATCCAGAAAATCGGAAATTGCCGTAGCTCAATTTAGGTCAGTGTGAATTGCGTGGCGTTATCTAATTTTGGGGAAGGCTTGCGGTTGCGGCTGCTCACCACATGGCCTCCACCTCCGCCATCTTGAATTCTCAATTTCCAATTCTACCCTTTTCCCAAAACTCATTTTTATAACCGAAATAAATTTACTTTGTCCTCACTCAAAACCTTCCCGCCTATTCCCGGTGCCGGTGCTCTCTCTCTCCCTCTCTCTCCCTCTCCCTCTCCAATGCCTGCTGATATGGGTGGCGGCGGTGCTCTCATCGAATTGGATGAGGAAATCGACGGAGATGAAATCGGCTCCAGAAATTTCCGCTTCTCCAAGATTGGAGAATCCGTCCCTATTCTCCAGTCCAACGGCGCAACCTCCCACTTCGACCCTCAATCCCTTCCCTCCCAGCCTTTGGCCGTGTCTGAACGCTTCGGCCTCCTCTTTCTCGCTCATCCGCGCGGCCAGGGTAATTTGCCTCTCTCTATCTTTCACAAATCAAATCAATTCTCCTTTCAAGTTATTCCTACTCTTGTTTTGGGGTTTAGGGTTTTATGTTGCTCGGACCAAGGACGTGATGGCATCGGCTGAGGCCATCAAAGACAAAGAGACAGCCCCATCACTACAGGAGTTGAGCCTCGTGCATGTTTCCATTGGAAAGGTTTCAACACTGGCCCTCGCAGCTGATGATTCTTTGCTCGCTGCTACTGTTTCGAGCCACGTCCATTTCTTTGCTATTAGTGCATTGCTTCATAAGGTATTTTTGCTATTTATGCATGTCTGTCTATGGCTTTTCTATATAGCCGAAATCTGAGCTTGGCTTCGAAGGTTATTAGTTACATTACATCTTCTTTATTGCACACACATACTTTGGTTTAACAACTGTCATATATTGCTCAATGTCCAACTGCAGTTTGTTCTCTTTGTTTCTCGATCAATTAACTAAGAAAACTAATGTATCTGAATTTTGAAGTGCTTATGATATGGTCTTTGAACAGGAGCAAAAGCCCTCATATTCAGTCTCACTTGATGATTCCGATTGCATCAAGGATGTACGTTGGGCTAGAAAAGATGCAAAAGCTTATGTTGTTCTTTCGACCAGTGGAAAACTGTACCATGGATCCGGTCAAGGTCCCCTTACTTGTTTGATGGAAGGTGTTGATTCTGGTATGTCTTAACCCTTGCTGTTTCCCTTTGTTTTCTTAATTATTACATTATTACCAGAGAACCCTAAAAAAGATTACATCATTGTCTGACTTCACAGAAAGAATACATTCATATAATCTTTTTCTTCCATGTGTCATCAAAGTATTGATTTTAGGTTCGTTACATTTATTTAAAGAATACAAAAGTCTACCTGGCAAATGGTTTTCAATTTCTAGATGTAACCATTTTCTTCCGGTAATGTCAGTGTACTACTTGCCATTTCATCTTCTTTTCATAAACTCTATGAGCTCCTCACATAAAATTGGGTAAAAAAGTTATCTTGATTCCTTGTATAAATTTCTCTTTAATATATATTTTTTCTACATAGTTGACTGGAGTGTCGGAGGCAATCATATTGTTGTGGCAATAAACAATGTTGTCAGCATTTTTTCGTCTCGCTTTAAGGAAAAGGTAAGATTCTTGCTATCGTTCCAATCTGTCATTTGTGTTGCTGATGTTAGCCTGTTTATTAAAGGTAGTGCTCTCTCTCTCTCTCTCTCTCTCTCTCTCTCTGTATATATATATATATATATATATATATATATATACATGTGTGCGTGTGTGTATAAAATGCTTTTATGCATTTATTGACCTTCCTTTCGCCTATAGTATCCTTCACTCTCATTCTTGTGTAGAATCCATTTGCCCTATGTTCAAAGATATTATTGAATCTATTTTCACTGTGTACTGGTACATGCAGCCACTGTGTTTGGTGTCCTCAAGCATGCTGCATATAATTATTCTTCGTGCATTTAAGCTGCAAATTTATCCTCAGCGCTTTGACCAATGCTATGCCTGCAAGCTAATGCTTTATGCATGCTATGGATCTAGTTGGCCCTCTTGTTTTGTGCACTAATATGTCATGGAATTGGAGTTGAAAGTCAAATGCTGCTATTAACCACTTTCATTAGGTTTTTATAAATGTGGAAATTCACCACTTGCTCTATTAGGATGAAGTGGGGGATTTTTCTCTTAGAATGTAAATGGGTAATAATTATGGGTGCGCACTAGCAAGTACTGATACCACATGATTAATATGAATAGATCTTGAATATTGCGAGTCGAAAGCTAATAAGTTTGTGAGATAGAAGAAATTCAATTAAATGATACTATCCATGCTTGCCCTTGTTCTGCCCTTTTTCTGTTGCATTACAGGGAATCATTATCATATTTAAGCAATAAAAAGTAGGTCTCTAGTTGTCTCCCTCATAAACCATAAGTAGCAAGGTCCTTCAAAGAATTTGGTTATAATTGATTATGCGTCTCCTTATTTAATAACTTGCTACTGTTAATCTATCATTACTGTTGATCTTGTGTAGTGGATTCCGTCAGATGGATCCGTCCAGATAGTATAGCTGTTGGATGTTTCCAATTAAATGAAGACGGTGAAAAGGAGAATTACATAGTCCAAGTTATCACAAGCAGGGGCAGAAGACTTACTGATGTAGGTTTATAAATCCTTCACACTTTGTTGCTTTATAAAGATTTCTACACTTCTGTTCATATTTATAGCTATTCAAATATCAAGGTACCCTTTCCTTAGTATTCTACAACACCAAATCAAACTCATTATGTTTTATTTTGATGGAGTATGGTTATTTTTTTATTTGCTTTAGATTTCACATATTATTTTTATCTGGATTAAGTATTTCTTTTGTTATTGCTTCCAGGCGTCTCTGAAGCCAATCATTTTGTCATTTAATAATATCTTCATGGATTTCTGTTCTGATGTTGTGCCCACTCCAACTGGACCACATCTGTTTCTCAGTTACCTAAATCTTTAGTAAGTCTAGTTTATTACCGCCGTTGCTTACCATTTTATGCTCTCTCTTAACTTCCTTAGTTTCTTTAATCTGTGGCTGCCTTCTAGTACTTAGTCCGACTTACATTTGTAGCTGAAAGTATTTCCATGCAAGTCTCTAATTTGTCTTTATTCTGCTATATGCTTTTTCTTCTGCTGCGAGATTTGTTGTCTTGAGTATGAGAAAATCTGGGCCTGATTGCTGGCTGAAAATGTTTTGGAGGAAAAGCTTTGATGTTATATTTTTTAATTCTGATATGCTGATTAAAGAATGCATGTTCGGAAACATGGATGTGTTTGGTTATGTTATGCAAAAAAAGAATGAGAAGAATTTTGCAAGGAGAAAAAAATAATACATAAAGCCTATGCTTATCAACTCTAGTGATTGTACACCATGATCCACTTACATACCCTGTACTGTACATGTGTTTGACTTATTAACTCTAGTTATTGTATGATGATCAAAAATGCTGCTCACTATCTGGTACTTTGCAACTATTGGTTTAACTTACTATAGTTGTGATTCTTACTGGTTGCAGTGGGCTGGCGTTTGTTGCTAATAGAAACATGTCCCGGAGAGTTGCGTTGTTCTGTTGGCCAGAGGATAATGGGAAGAATGAAGCTGCCATGGTTGAGATTCTTGATGATGTTTGGAATCTTTATATCGATTCTCAAGGTGCAAAGAGTTGATTAGAAAATAGTATTTATGATACCCTAAGTGCCCAAGATTATTTGACTAGACGCCACTGCAGTTTGTATGACATAACTATCTTATGGTGCGCATAAGTGAGGAGAGGGGAACAAGGGTTTGTGAGCATGTGCGCCAAACCTTCTGGAATAATAGTGCACTTTAAAGTTGCAAATTACTGACACTGCTTCATTGTTGAGCAGATTTCAAAACCTCCATCCTACCAATTAGATATATTTTATGTCCAGTCAACATGCTTCCGGATAGCACTATATTCTGATGTTACTATGTTTGATCTCAGATGATGGTGAAGAAAATGTGATCCTTGGGCTCTCTCTTGACAAGGCTTCCCAGAATGAGAATCTCAATTTTACACTGGGGGATGTGGAAAGAGAAGTCTCACCCTGTTGTGTGATTATATGCATAACAATTGACGGGAAGATCTCACTTTTCCATTTTGCTAGGTAACTTGTACCGTATTTTATGTTTGCTTTCTTACGGGATTAATTTGATAATTTTTCCGGGTTGCATTCTCTCTAGAAGCTACATGTCAATAATTTTCCCCACTATAGTGCTGTAGACACTCTATCATCAGCTGGAGGATGTGCATCCAGTGAGGAAGATGATGCTTCACAGGAATCGGTGAAGCATGAGCTGCCCCTGATTTCTTCTGCAGGTGGTGAGGAAAGTCGAAAGATAACCTCTTCAACTTTCCAATCTCATGAACTCAGTGGAACTGAAGTTGAAAAGACAAGTACTAAGAGTACTGCAGCAGATAATTTATTGCCTTCTACCAAGTTAGACATCAGAACACAAGAGCAAAGTACTGTAGAAAACATGGGATCCCAGACATTGAAAGTTGATGATCCAAAGAAAGTTATCCCGATAGTGCTAAATGCACATAGTGATGCTGAGCATCAGTCGATATCAGAAGTTGTACCCAGCAAGGGTTTCTTCTCAGGAAAAGTAGTGGATGATGTTTCTCGTCAATCAGTAAGCAACTATCCATCATTTGGATCTAATGTGGAGCCATTACATAAAATGCGGCCATCAACCACTACTCCAAGCACATGGCATTTACCAGGGTCAAATGCAAGTGTTGATGCTTCAGAAATTCCTGATAAGGTTGGTGATTCAGATAAAAGCACATTACAATCTGCCACAAGTATACTAAAAAATTCAACAGACTTGAAAGAAAAATCTTCTGTGACTTTTACTTCGTTTGGGCAGACATTATTGAGTGCACAGGGGACTAGAAACCTACAGCCAGCATATCCTAGTTCACAAGTGCCTTCAGGGAATATTTTTGCTTCAGGAAAAGGGTTCCAGTCTGAATCCAAAAAGGAACTGAGTGCACCTCTGTCTCCACCGTTGCTGATGCAGAGTAGTTTTGCTTCAGGAAACGCGTTTCAGTCTGAACCCAAAAAGGAACTGTATGAAGCTCTGTCTCCACAGTCGCTATTGCAGAGTAGTTTTGCTTCGGGAAAAGTGGTCCAGTCTGAATCCAAGGAGCCTAATGCACCTTTATCTCCACCATTGCTGATGCAGAGTAGTTTTGCTTCAGGAAAAGTATTGCAGTCTGAATCCAAGAACGAACCGAATGCATCGCCATCTCCAACGTCGCTGACGCACTTTGTGCAGAATGCATCTAAACATTTTGGAAATGTACGATGCTATACTCGTTAGACTAACATAACAAAGTTTTCTTTGTTATAGGCATATGCATTCTTTAGTTTCCCATTTCTGGTACCCTACCTTTCTCAGGATAAACCCATATGCTATTGTCTCTCATGTCTAGTCAGTGATGTCAAATATCTTGTCTATATTAAAATACTAAAAAAAGATACAGTTTATGAACCTTGCTGTTCATTGTATTGTCTGCAATTGGCACGCTTTTCTGATCTACATTTTCATGTTCCTGTATCTTCAGGTTGAAGAAATGGCCAAAAAACTTGATAATCTGCTTGAAGGCATTGAAGGAAAGGGTGGCTTCATGGATGCATCCATAACTTCTCAAACAAAATATGTTACAGAGTTGGAGGATGGAATATGGGCTCTTTCCGACAAATGCGGAATGTGGAGGGTTTGTTCTCCTTCTGTGACTCTTTCCTGTAATAAAATTATTTACTGCTCGAGATGATATGTCTTCTTGCTCCTCCACACAGCCTCAGTGCTGTTAACAATTTGATATCTGTAACCCTTCTGCTACTGTTTGACTTTTCAAAGTGAATAGATATACTTGAATAATTTCTTCAAGCCAGCGACTGATATTTTTTTTTCTTTTCAGATAGCTGCTGAATTCTGTCCTTATTCAAACATTGTGTCTTTCGCAGTCTTTAAGCTCTGTATATTTAGTGGTGATATAAAGAACTTCAAAATTTATTGGTGGTCCTCATTTTTATTTTGATTCAAATGAAGCCCCTTTACAGCCTTGTAACTCTGTAGAGATCAGCTTAAAATTGTTTATCTTCTAGTATGTTTGAGTGTTTCATAATTTTACTGATATCTTTTTTCTCTCTCTCTCTTGGCTATTATGCAGGGCTTATTGAATGAGAAACTTGGGGAAACTCAAGTTTTGCTTGAGAAGACAGTAGAAGGTTTGATCCTACTTTTTATTGATCAATTTTGCAATGCAATGTTAATGTTGTATATACCTGTGCCTCTTCATAAAATGGAGAGTGGTACTGAGGCTTTCAATCAAGTCTCTTCTAAATATCCTCTACACTCCAGCCTACCAACTTCCTTATTTATTCAGCATCTGTGTGCATTTTTGTGTGTGGGGGGGGGGATGATGTGTTGGTATTTTCTCTGAAGTTAATGGGCTTGGTGCTATTTCAGTTTTGGCAAGGAAATTATACATCGAAGGGTTGTTCAAACAAACAACTGATAGAAAATATTGGGAATTTTGGAATCGTAAAAAATTGAGTTCGGAGCTGGAATTGAAGCAGAGACGTATATTAGAACTGAACCAGGTACATTATGGTTGGTTTTGCAAGCTCTTCAGATCAATTTTCTATATCCCACTTAGATTAGTTTTGATTTTTCTATCCCACTCAGACTAGTTCTGTTTTTCCTCAAACCAGGAGTTGACCAATAAGTTGATTGAATTAGAGAGACATTTCAATTCTCTGGAGTTCAATAAGTTTCGTGAAAATGAAGGAACCCAAAGGGATCGGAGAGCTTTGCAGAATAGGCAAGGGCGTTCAAGGTATTGCAGACTAATGTTGTGTATATAACTATATATACACACATATTATGCATCTTTGAAACAAAAGTGTCTTTGTTGCAGACATATTCAATCGTTGCACAGTGTACACAATACAATAACTGCACAACTATCGGCTGCTGAGCAGCTCTCTGGGTGTCTCTCAAAACAAATGGCTGCTTTGCATATTGAATCTTCTGGAAAACATGATGTGAAAAAGCAGCTTTTTGAATCCATTGGCCTTGCATACGTTGGTGATAGCGAAAGATCCCCAGCTAGGAATAGGACCTCCATTGTTCCGGAAAACAGAGAATTCTCTATCGCTTCAGGCTCTATTGATGCTAAAGAACTGTCTAGAAGGAACCAATCTGGCTATCCCAAGGGCAGTGAACCGCAAACTGCGAGGAGGCACAGTGACTCTCTTGACCGTGTAATATTTCTTGCTATTTGCTATCCTGGTGTGCCATTTTGAGTTTACTATAAAAATGTGTATTATTTGCTCAAATATTGGTTACTAAGCACTGTGACTATTTGTTTAAAAGTCATGTTTGTGATCCTATAATGGAAACAGATATAGGACCTTCACTTTTACCATAGGAAGGAAAAGCATATTGGTAAATGAGAGTACACATTTACATGGGAATGTATTCTATGAATCTGCATCCTTTCTAGTCTATATTAATTTTGTTTTGTCTTCTCACTTTGGGAATGTTATTATTCAAGAATTTATTCATGATGCATTTCTTTCACAACTAAATGCAGAGCTGGGTGAGTTTTGAGCCTCCAAAGTCAACTGTAAAGAGGGTGCTGAAAGAAGATTATGAGAAGGGAAGTCCAAATCGATCATTTCTAAACATCAATAAACAGTATCTCAGTCCTCAGAATAAATCAGAGGTTTCTCATTCAGAACTTTCGAATACCTCTGGAGCTTTTCTAAAGCACCACAAAAGCAAAGGTATGATGAAGGTTTAACTGGAATATATTATGAGGTCTCTTGGTTTGATAAAAATAAACTCACAAATCAGTCTATTTGAAAATTTTGCAGACTTTGCAACTTCACCAGAACAGTTCACTGGCAACTCATCATCTTTGCTACATGCAACACCTGGATTTCAAGAACGTATTCAAGGATCATCAACCAAGAATCCTTCTGCATGGCTACCACCATCCATTTCACAGACAAGAATGAGTAAGAACCGTGAACTGGGTGCTTTCGGACTAGAAGATGACAAAACAAAAAGTATCCCACCTTCTACTGGGACAAAATACTCTTTTGCTGCAAGTGAATCTAAATTTCTCCAGCAGTCTGCCACAAGCTTCCGTCCGTTAACATCAAAGCCTGAACAGTCTCCGGCTTCACCCTTTGGCTTGAGTGGGAATTTAGATCACTTAAAGGCAACAACCAAGGATCAGAAGAACACTAATCGGGCGTCTGAGACATTATTAGATACTAAATTTCCAGCAACTTTATCTTCTGCTTTTAGCTCAGCCCCTAATCAATTAGAGAAGAGTTTATTCAGTAAAAGTTCTGAAAGGCCAAGCAGTCCTAATGACGGTCAGTCAGCTTCTAGCCCACTGCAATCAGTATTGGATCCGTCATCACCTTTCAGTAACAGTTATCCATCACCCTCCTCGGTGTCAAAACCAAGTTCATCAACATTATTTCCTGCAGCTCATTTACGTTCTGAAGCCAAGGAGGATGTGTCACAGAGGCAGACATCAGTTTCTTCAGCAGTTATTCTGCCTTCTACATTTCCTTCCTTGATTGACGGGAGCAATTCTGCATCTATATCCTCTTCAAACATCATCAAATCTGAACCTTCTTTGGCAATGTATGGATCAAAGACGGAGGTACAGACTAAGGTTGATGCTATTCCATCAAATACTGAAACGGGTGCTACGATACAGACTTCAACTGATTTACCGACCAATTCCAAGTCTGGGAGTCAAAATGATAGGGGTGGCTCATCAGATAATTCTTTTGCTACGTCAGCTATCATGACAGAAATTCCTTCCGCAACTCTAGCTGTTTCAGCAGTTGCACCATCATCAGGGGAAGGGATTAACGGAAGCATGCAAAATGCTATTTCAAATTCTTCTCATGAGGAGGAAATGGAGGAAGAGGCCCCTGAGACAGATCAGACAACTAATATCACATTTGCAAACCTTGGTGGGTTTGGCATTGGGGCTACTCAAAACTCGACCACTTCAAAAGCAAATCCATTTGGTGTAGCAGCCCTTAATAAAGATTCAACTCCTGCTACCTCCCCATATATGATGACTGCATCCAGTGGTGAGCTGTTTCGCCCTGCATCTTTCAACTTCCAACCATCACAACCTTTGCAGCCAACCGTTAACTTCTCTGGAGGATTTAGTTCTGGAGTTTCTGGTCAAGGTTCACCTGCAGCTGGATTTGGGCAACCTGCAAACGTAGGAGCTGGCCAACAAGCTCTAGGCTCAGTGCTTGGTTCTTTTGGACAGTCTAGGCAGCTTGGGACTGGTCTGCCTGGAAGCAATGCTGGCTTTGGTAATGCTGCTGGTGGTTTCGGGCATGGATTCACAGCTGCTCCTTCAGGTGGTGGATTTGGAAGTCTGGCAACAGGTGGTGGAGGTTTTGCTGCCGCGGCAACAGGCACTGGAGGATTTGCTGCCGCAGCCACAGGCGCTGGAGGATTTGCTGCCGCAGCCACAGGCGCTGGTGGATTTGCTGCCGCAGCCACAGGCGCTGGTGGATTTGCTGCCGCAGCCACAGGTGCTGGAGGATTTGCTGCGGCTGCTGGTAGTGCTAATGCTGGAGGCGGATTTATGTCTTCTGCAACAGGTTCAGGTAATTGCTATGTAGTTCAAACTTTTGTTATTCTTTTGCTATATTCAATGCTGTTTCTATGGAAAAGATGCTGTCTCAGATGGAAATATTATTAGGATGAGTTACTATGTAAGATCTTATTTCAGAATATTTAGTGAATAGGCATGGTTATAACTTATTGTGTTGTGCAAAACTCAAAGGTGGCGGTTTTGGAGCTTTCGGCAATCAGGCTGGTAGTGGTGCCTTCGGCAGCGGAGGTGGTTCGGCAACTGGAAGACCTCCCTCGGAACTTATCACACAGATGAGGAAATAGTTTGTAACAGTAAATGTGAGAGAATGATGTAAAAACTCTCATTAGTTTGAGCAGTTGGGTTGACCGTTAATCTATTGCCCATTAAGGGAAGGAGAATTTTCGATAATAGACAGAAATGAAGATGATTTCTTGTGATCAACACTGTTTATAACCTCTTAAATCATCAATTCCATGCAAATTGTCCCAAAATATTTATTATTTCAGTATGAGATTGATGGCCAAAGGCAATCTAAAGGGAATATCTCATCATGAAGCAGACTCACAAACTCTCTATCATCTCGAAATTGACAAGCTGGACTTCGCACTTAATCAAAAGTTCAACGTCTCTTCCAGTCCAAATTTCTACACAGGAACTCCTAATTCAGAAATCTTAAATATCTTTTTATCCATTGCTGATCTTTGCTGCCGCAGGTGTGATGCCATAGAAGCAACCTGGTTCAGATACAAAACATGAACACAAATACAATTTTTCATTCCTCGACAAGACAATTGTATCAATAACATGTTAGGATTTCATCAACTTACGTCTGCCCGTAGCTTCAAAGCCTCCCTTCCAGGGATTTCTCGCAACAGATCCATCAAATCTGAGCAGTAAATATAGGAGAAACAAAAAAAAAAAAAAATTGAAAAGGATAAGTGGATTTATATGCAAGAAATCTGAGCATTCAAGGTCCAGGTACAATGATTTATATACAATTGTAATGATGTATCATCAGTATCCTCCAACTAGTGATTTATAAATCAAATATAGCTGTGATCCAACAAGATTAAATAAGCAAAAGATTGGTTTACTTTGATCGTAATCCTATATTGCAATGGCTAATTTAAGCACAATCCAATCTATGGGGGATAAGTGGATTTGCTCAACTCCTAAAAAGGATAGGACTTGAGAGATAATGGGCTCTCAAACAAAGCACAGTCCTTTGTTAAGAAAACCACTACAACTAGAGAAAGAAGTTATTGAAACTGGGACTTCACCTTGTCTCTTGGATGTGTGGGTGAGGGGGACTGATGACCTCTAGGGCACACCTAGATTCATATACTCATACTGGCATTTTTCCAGAGACTGAATGATGGAAGAGCATCAAAAGTTTGAAATGAAGAAATTCACCTAGAAGAATGACTTTGACCTTTGGAGGATCAAGATGATGAAGTAAGACAAATTGAAGGAAGGAGAAGACAAAGAAACGAGAGCAAGATAATGGAAAAGGCTCACAACGCCATAATTCTTTGTCTTGGAGATAAGTGTTGTGTGAAGTAGCAAAGGAGAAGAGTGCAGCGGCGGTCTGCACGAAATTGGAGTCATTCCAGGAGTATGAATCATCACCTTTGTTTTATTATTGTTTTGTATCAGTTTCAAGTTCTATCCAACACACTTTCGAAATGTATCATAACATAAATGAAATTAAATGACGGGAAAGGAAAGGCAGCTCTTATTCTCCTCAGAGAGAATTATAGTGGGATTATGAAAAGCAAAGAGAACCAATAAGAAGAAGAGGCTTTACCTGCAGCTTCTGTTTCTGCCTTATAAACTGATCTAGCAATTCCTTGAATCTGAGTTCCAGCATCCCTACAAATCAATTTGAACATCAGGTGGCAGGTGCACAGGATGAGAAAAGTTGTATGCAAAAAGCGTTCTAGTAATGTACTACTTGAGATCAGAATGGCCACGTTTCATGTCTCTTTCAGCAAGCACAGAGCGCTCAAGCAGCTTTTTACTCTCCTTCTTCATTAAGTCAACAGATAGACTCAACTCTTTCACATTCTTTTCAGCTCTAAGAAATTGTGCCTGCATACAATCACATCATAAGGTACTCAGCCCATTTCCCAAGGTGCTGCAAGAAAAATGTTTCGTGCATGCAATCAGAAAAAAGTCAAGGGTGTAATATTAGTTCCATTTTATCCACATTCATGTGGGGAAAAAAATTGAGATACTGGTTCACCTCCTCACTCTGAAGTCGACCCAGTGTTTGACGAATCAAAAATCTTCTAGGTCCTACAGACCACAAGCAAAAAAAATCAACATCAGTTTTGAATAGAGAATCAAGGCTAATCAACCAAAAGAAATATCCAGAGAAGATAGCTCAGCAACCAAGAGAGCATTTCTTCTTAAAACAAATTTACCAACTGGAACGGAAAACCTAAGCCATATCATATGCAACCCCAAACATTCTGATGTGGCTTTGTCATGCATGAAATTCAGTCACCTCCCCTCATCCATCCTACATTCCCTTCCTCATCTTTTTTTTTTCCCGTGTGCAAGTGAAATTATGATATCTTTTCCAACAGTGTAACAACTTAATGGTCAATAATATGTGAATTATTTTGGAGAACAATTTTAAAATTAGAAAATGAAAATCAAGATAACAACCAGAATGGTCAGGTAAAAAGCCTCACAGCACACAAGACAGTATACAGGACTATATGAAAGGATTTAAAGCACATTTGTATCATGTGCCTATGACATGCACACTGGACGCTGAGGATCATGTTTCATGCTACTTCTCCTGGAAAGTGGAAACATTGTGATAAAATTAATCGATCTGTTAAAGAGTGCAGTAGCCCGATCTTAAACAATATTCACATTCATTCTACGGAACAATTTATAATGTAATGCAGAAAACCAAGTGTGCAAATATTGGAATAATAATGCGCACCTCGCATAAGGAGGAGGCAAGAAGTAACAGCAACTCCAGCGGTCAGCGCAGGGTGTTCTCTTAAATTCACTAACTCATCTGTAGGATAAAATGTAGGAAAAGGTAAAGAAAATTAACATGAAAAACAATATTCCTCAGATTATATCAGAATAAACCAAACAGGATTGATTATTTGAATGTAAATGAATTGAAAAAATTGAGCAAAAAAGTGAGAAAAATAAAGACATCATTCGAAAGAAAAAAAACGAATTGATAGGTATTATATGTTAGATGCACCTTTAACTTTGGTGAAGAAGGCCTCCTCATAATATCTATACCGAGTTCCGATCTGGGGAACAAAATCCTGCAAAACGCATGTTGGGTGATTCGTTGCAGGGAGAGAGGAGGAGGAGGTGGATCCGTTGTTGGTTACCTGAAAAGAGCGGAGATGAGTGGAGGAGGATTGCTGGAGAGAGCGGGCGGAGCGAATGGCGGAGTCGGCCGACTCCTGGACGGTGCGAGGGAGGTCTTCCGATATGTAAGTGCGCCAATCCTGCTGCTGCTCTGTCGGAGACGGCGGCGGCGGTGCTGCGTCTTCCTCTCCCATCTTTCCTAATTCTTAAGACGATGATTCGATATTTTCTTCTCTTCCTTCTTCAAGGCTCCGGAGCTACTCACTAATAATAAAATAAGGTACATTTAATAATTAGATTATTTTAATATAAAACTTTTCAAATAATAATATGTGGATTATAGTTTTAGTAGAATGATCTGCCAAATTCTGGGCAATTGCTCTGTCTTGCGACTCTAACTTCTAAGGAGATAGTTGAAGTTACTTGGTACGATGGAATAAGGGGTGGGTCCGTACGGTGTACCGTACCGAAATTGCCATACCGTAAATGCCGGTATGAGTAAATATCATACCGTTACCTTACCGAATTTTTCGGTATACCAAATTTCGGTATATCGAAATTTCGGTATGCAGAATTTTCAATACTCTTACCATACCGTATTTTCGGTATATCGTACCGAAATCCGGTATCCCGTGCATACCGAATTTCGGTACGGCATACCGTCATACCGAAATCCCGTTTCATACCGAAATTATATAATATTATAAATAA
>JAYDZE010205313.1:0-20890 GCA_034509125.1 Monilaria moniliformis
CAGAGGTAGCGCCAATGTCATAGCCAAATAACAAACCCCCCAAGGCAGGGAATAGAAAACTGACAATAAAGTATAACAGTCACAAATAGACAAAAATATATGTATAAGACTATTCTGACAGTTTCATAGAGAACCATTTCTATCAATGGAGCGAATTTCGCCCTGCCTGTTATATCCAAAACAAACTCAAAAATCAATATGATCATAGTGTTATCCTACTATGCATTAAGTATCCAAGTTGTAGGTACAAAGGTTTGATGCTACAAAATCCACAGTAATGTTAATCTCAAATGTACCGCAGTTATATATACAATTTTAAATCACGTGAATGATTTCAAAACAGAGTAAAGCCTTCTTCTGATAACAGATGCAAAAAACTTATTTAGCATTCTTTTTCCATTATTCTGCAGACTGAAGGGAGACATATTCAAGTTAAACTTCAAATCGAATGAGCTAAGTTTGCCGAAATTAGAACACATAATATCTTCCTACATTAATTACAAGAGAATGAAACAAAAACAAAAATAAAAACCAGAAATAGAAATAGTATGAGACTTACGGTAAGAAAACAGAAGACCAAGCAAAAACCTCCTGCTCCGTAGTCTCAGAATTCAACGATTGAGCTTCATCCGAAGAAGCTCCAACCTTCCAGCAAACACATACATAAACAAAAAATATTTATATTCAAACTCCCAAGGTCAGGATGAATTCAACTCCATTTGACCAAAATAACGAGAGAAGTAAAAGAAAACTGACTCGTTCTGTATTACCTTCGTCAAATTGCGTTTAGCAGCAGCCTGCACAAAATGCATTCTAAATCCGTTATAATTAGCCAAAATTGAGCGACTGTGAGAACCCGGGAAAAGAGCGTTTGTGCCACTGACGGCGGTAGTTACAACATTTGATCTCCTGGCCACGCAGAAATAGGCTTGTCGGTGCTTGTTCCAGAGCTTGAGATTCGAGTTTAGCAATGGCGGCGTACAATTCAGAGCCATTTTTACACCACAGTTCAACAGACAGCGATCATCTGAATATGTAATAAGTTTGGATTTATAATAGGGAAAATAACATTTTATACCCCTATATTTTTTTTTTCTATTATCATACCCCAACATATGCGTAATTCCATTCTAATACATATACTATTATTATTTTTATTAAACCTATCAATGAAACAAGTTAGATTTTGTTTTCTTGCCAATTCCGACCAGTTCGGCCCACGGTTGTGATTTAAACTATGTCTGAAATTCTCTTGATCTACAAAAATCTCAAACCAATATTTCAATACAATATCGATGTAATGTTGCGGGATAAGAGTTCCGCAACTACTTGAGTTGGAAACTGGTTTGAAATTTTTGTGGACAAGTCAAATGAAATCAATCATTATTTTAATTTCAGCAATAGATTAACGGATAGGTTGGAATTGACACCACAAGAAAATAAATTTTTATTTCTATTAATAAGGTATAACCGTAACAATAAAGAGTATAGATATTAATTTAAAATTTCATATATATTAGGATATAGTTATGAAAATTGAATATAAAATAATATTATATCTTTAATGTAATTGTCGTGTTCATGTGCTTTATATAGGAATGCCCACAGTTCCAGAACCGCAGGTTCGACTCTAAGGGTATCCAGAACCGTAACCGAACTGTTAAGTTCTGCCACTCCCAGCCTTGCACCCTACCACCACTTGCCTACGAAGCCGAAAACTGTCAGTTCCAAACAACCGGTTTCAATTCCCTCCCCCTTAGAAGCGAAACCGTAGAACCGTCCAGCCAGTTTTGTTTAATCCGCTAACGTCCGATTACGGTTTGAAAATCAAAACCGCCGATTCCAATTTAACCACACATCCCTAGCTTTATAGGGTAATTTGATAGATGTTTTATTCTTGTGGTGAAATTTGACTATACGAATCAACTTTAGTTAAGATCAAATTTACAAATTCCTGACCTTTTTAACCCTATCATACACGTCAAAACATGTCATGATTGAATAAAACTTGGAGCCAAAAAATGAATTTGGCCATAATCACCCAATATAATTAGATTTACATGAGCAAAGTCCGGTTAAGATGGGCTAATTCAGAAATATACATCCAAAATGGGGAATACCAAAATATGATGGTGTTATAAGAAAAATGATATTGGTATTATCAACAAACACCAAAACCATGGAAAGGCACTGCAAGAGAAATGTAGATGTGCCAAAACTCTCTATGTACATGCCGCGGATCACAACTCAATCTAATACTCTCAAGTTTTCCTGCAACTAGAGCGGCCAGGGAGAGAGAGAGGTAGAGGGGGAGAGAGGATAAATTATCTGGTTTTCCTCTGAAATTCAGCAGTACCAACATATCAGAAGTCAAATTCCCCATTTGCCTGTGAAACAAACAGAAAAGCCAATATATTATACAATCAAATGTGAAACTGAGCAAAGAGTTTTTGCCGAGCATGCTAGTCAAATGGGAATTCAGAAGGCACAAGACAAAACTACCTTGTTGAACAGAATATCCTTATTGTTTATGTGCATGATCCCATCCTTCAATGTGCATTTCCACCTGCTCTTGGTTCTAGTCACCTAAAATAAAGAATGGTCCTGGTAAGAGTAGTATCACCGTGGAGAAACAAGGCAGAAAGAATAGCATTGACAAAGGAAAACCATGAAAAACAACCAGCTGGGAAAAATTCAGAGCACCTTGTCAAATTGAGCTAAAACCAAATGTGTTGTGTTTAAATCCTCCCCTTGACCCACATCATCCAGGTCATCATCATCATCTTCATTCAAGGGTTCATCATCATCGTCGTCATCTCCAGTGTCATTTTGAACAGGAGCAGGAGTTGCTGCTAGCATCTCTAGAAGTGCAGACTACTAAATCAGAATTGGAAAACAAAAACAAAAAAACAAAAAAAAAACAAGAACCAAAATAATAATAAATAAGATTTGAGAAGCAGTTCAATTTTATAAACCAATGATACCATTTGGCAAAGGTGTGTTCACTATATTGTAGTCTTCACTGACAACTCCTTGATAATTGTATATCTGTCAGGGTAAGAATAAAGCAACTGAATCAGTCGAAAGGAATATGAAGTAACAAGAGCATAATGCTAGAAGAAAACAGAGGTGTAACCAATCTGACATCACAAGGCTGACTTCATTTATGTGGCTGTAGCCACTGATGTTATGCTGATGCATAATAACGCTTTCAAGACTAGAGTTACTAAATCAAGATTTATCATTAAATTCCCAAGGCACACTGTGCAAGGTGCTGGTGGATGCCTTGCAAACACAAGATGCAAAATAAGAGGGGGAAAAATAATAAAAATGGTAAATTTACAAGTCAAATTCTTCATATGAGTAAAATAACTAAAATAACATTCATAACAACAAATCTAGTACTCTTAACATTTCAAAGAGGATGAAATGGAAAAAAAAATCCATTCATACTTTTTGCACAGTTACTGTTTATATGTAACTAACTCAAGCATAAGAAGAAAGGATTTTTTTTTATCAAATTACGTAAATACAAACATTTTCCTCTGTATACTGCCATAGCAACAACATTCAATAAATTAATATTTTGTTCATTTGTTGAAACACAAAAACAAAAGAAGTAACAACAGTAAGAATTTGATTTTTTCAAAGTGAGCAACATGTAGCACTCTTATAGCATGAGTGTCATACAAAAGTTAAACCTTTGAAGACAGTAAAACAAGCTCCACACATCAGTATCTAGCTTTCTAACCAATTACAACATTTTAAATCAAACAGCCATGGCCAGTTACAACTTAAAAGGACAGTTACGGAATATGTGCATGTGCAGACTGATGTTATAGTTATACTGAGAGGAATAAACCAATGCAGACCTTGGGATCATACAGCATCAATTTAGCATTTTGACTTGGAATCATCGCCAGTAATCCAGACATCAAATGCATCCCTCCCTAGTGCTACATGTGTCATTTTCATATTGCAAATAATCAAGGATTTACTCACATTGGGTGTAGAAAGCACATCATCATATGGATCCGGCATAGGGCCATCCAACTGGGGAATCCTAACAGATATATTCCCCTCTTGAACGAGTATTTGGTGAATACCCCTTTCAGTCACCTGTCAAATTTCAATGAAAAAACGATACTGAGGGTAGTAAAGAAAAAAATATACAAGGAGATTGATAGGCTAAATTGTTGAAGAGTAACTCCATCCAAGTTTCCAGAGGGTGATCTGCTTCCCCGCATGGCCTTTTTAAGAGAATCTCCAAGGCAATTATTTTCATAATAGAAACAAAAAATACTTGTTAAACATATTTCTCCATGGTAGGATTTATTACCAATTATAATTGACAGACATGGAGGAAGTCCAAAATGATAATCTCAAAATGTAACATCACAAATCAAAAAAGGCCTCATTAGGTTCACGGGAAAGGAGATCTTAATTTTTCCCGATTTTACCAATTGTACTATTTTTTGTATAAGAAAATCTTTATAGAAACTATAATAATAGCTAAAAAGAACAAAAAGAACTAAAAAGAACAAATCAAGCACAAAAACATGGAAAAGATTAACTAATGGTTTTCTGATCAATTAGATTAAGAGATCATATTATTAGCGAGGATCACTGTTTCCCAATCTTAACAGCTATGGTTGTGCCCCTGAGAGAATGAAAAGATAATCATATTATTTCAATATTTCTTCTAGCCAAAGATATACTAGGCTGCAGCATAAGATTGTTGAAATAAATAGAGGTGGGAGTTACTAATTATGGAAAAGTACGACAAGATTAGGATTTGTTATGTCTTTTGCATAGTATACTAGCATCTTTAAACCCAACTTCTACTTCCTGTTTTGCTATCTACTAATTAGACTTTCAAATCTTATTAGTATTTACACATCCACTTACATTGTACATTTAGTTTCACACTCTAGGCTCTGGAGTTCCATGAACCTCCTATATTATTTCTTTGGTTCCTTTATAGTCATTCTTTCAAAACTGACAAGTGTATACATCAATTAGAGTTCCAGCTCTCCTGTACATCAACATTTCGCCAAACTAATTCTAGGAGAACAC
The DNA here is from genome assembly GCA_034509125.1 of Monilaria moniliformis. NCBI lineage: Eukaryota > Viridiplantae > Streptophyta > Magnoliopsida > Caryophyllales > Aizoaceae > Monilaria > Monilaria moniliformis. Next base: position 5,077 of record JAYDZE010205313.1, read on the forward strand.
AGAATTGTTAAGTAGACAAATGTGTTCAACTTACTATTCCTTTTTCAGAAACCAAAAGCATTTACAATAGTACATTCAATGAGACAGAAATAGGTAAATTGCCTTTCCAATAGAGTGATCTAATATCTCAGAAAATGTGGATGCCTAGAAGGCTAAAGCTAGTTCGCAAGACACTCACACATACAAAACTTTCCATTCATTCATTACATAGAACATCCCTCTTCCAATTTATTACATATAGCTCCGAGTGTCATATATAAATCACTAGCAAAAACAATCACATTCCAAAGCATAAGGGGCCAACTATGGTAATTCATACCAAATTATTAGAACTTAAACCAAATTTTTTTTTTTTGAAGAACATGAAGATGACATACCAAGAAATATTTAAAGATAACTGCTGAAGAGTTTCTAGCTTATTGATGAATCAGAAGTACCATAAACCCACATTAGACCAGAAGGATAAGCAAAAAATAAACCAGAGGGATAGTAACCTTGTGCAACTGTCTTTACTGATTATGTAATTTTCTGCACTATCTCTGGAATTTATGTAATTTATGTATTCATAATGAGACAAGACCAGATAATAGACTGAATTATTAAATGACAATTAACAGTGTACAAGTTGTTAAACAAAATGGAAATCCATCAACTAAGTTCATTAATTTTTAAGAAAGTCTCAGCCTTTACGGGGAATAAAGAGAATCAAGGGATACACATAAAATATACCTTTGATTCATCTGATAGACTATCTGATGCTCCATCATGTTGCGGAATGTATCCCGGATGATATGGACCATCACGTTTTCGCTTTCCAGTAGCTAAGAAGAAATCCTGTATTTATGTCCCTAGAATTATGTTTCTTACAGACTGAAAATACAATCAAGATTTAATAAAAAGAATTATGCTGCAGAGAAACAGAGAAGAAAATTTACTGACCAATCTTTTCTTTCCCAAAAAACAGAAAAGGATGGTTCTTTTCTAATTTGTTATTTTTCAAAAGGTCGGCCTTTATCAGTCACGATATGACCATTTGCAAGTTTGCAATGGAATAATTTTCACATATTCCAGAAGCAAAAAGTGAAATCAGGCAGAAATTTACATAAGGCCCGTAACTAAGTATCATGTTCTTTTCTCAGTTTTTATAAAAAAATATACTGGAAGAAATTGCTCTGAAGCTGATTGATAATTTCTTTCAAAAAAAAAAAAAACCCCAAACTCAATTTACATGGAATATATTTATTTTTTTCCCCTAAAAGAGACATGTATATCAAAGAATCAGTCCTTAAACTTCACTTGGTAGGAAGATGAAATAGATTAATAAAGAAATTATTAGTCTTCAATAATGATATCAGTAAAGAGAATGATATAGTGCTAAACTTAATTCAGTCTTAAGTAAACCAAAAAGAAATTAGAAGATTGCTGTTTATTATTACATAAAGTGATAATTTCTAGGACACTAGGAATGGCGGGGCAAGGAAGCAAAACCCCGATTTATAAAATCGAGCTTTAAGGCCAATCATAAATACTTGTTTTATCTTAAAAAAGTTATAAAATTTAGGCAGTACTGTAGTTAAAGGAGTTGGTTAATAGGTAGTATACTATTATTATTATTCTTAATAACTGACATCATTAATTCCAATTATCTGAATACTTTAACCATAGTAGTTGTAAAGTTAGTAATGCCAAACTAGATTGACTATCAATGCAGATGATGGTTCGGATAACTGCAAAGATAATGATTTCACTTGAAAGTGTAGTAATAAAGTCTAAAATACTCAAATAAACTAGAAAGAACCATATTCATATATCACAACTAAAATTTTCCTCATACAAGTGACTCAAGCTGAAGCTCAAAGTCAAATGTGCCAGGGTCAAGTTCCCTTCAAGAAATTAGACCTTTATCTAGATTGGAAATAAAATGTGTTGCCCAATTTAACACATTTTAATACCATAATTTAACAAAATTACAGAACCAACTTGATTAAAAAGTAAACGTGATATTAACACCAATTTAGCCCCCAGTAGTGCAGAATAACTCCCATTCTCTGCAGTTCATCTAACAAAATCAAGAATAATGTGGTTCTTTCTGATGCATGTCAAATATTGATAAGCAAATCTAACCTGCTAATAATTACTAACTAATTAGCCTTTACCATTATAGAGTTAAAAACCAGAAATCAGTCTGTAAGAAACCTAATTAAATTTGAGATAAGCATAAACAACAGTTTCCTTCTCCAAACAAACTTAATAAAACTAAAACACAACAAATGACAACAACCTGAGTAGATGGCTGACGAGGTGCTCCCCTCTCACCCTCTTCCCGACCTTCAGTGTAAGCTGCAAAAAGACAAAGGAAATATTTAATCAGATCAACAATAAATTATCGTGATGCCTTCTACCAGCATGCATATTTATATACACAACCATTATGTTGCATTCCAACATAAGTATTGTTAAGTAATGTTTGTTTATATACAAGGTTCTAAGATTGTACTCACCGACATTCACATCAAGACGGGGCCTCTGATTTAACCAAGGAGATGGCGGAGGCTGCAGTTTGGAATATAAATATCAGTTTTACCATACAACAAACAGAAAAAGAGAACACAGAGACTCACTGTCATAGCATTCTACCATGAACATATTCTAAGCCAGAGTGAGAAACTAGTACAAATACCACATGACATGGTGTATGAGATTCCAGAAACAAAATACTCCACTCAATATTACAACAAGATGAAGTCCGACAAAAGACAAAGTTCAAGAAATAATGATACCATGAATTGGCTAGGTCTTCCTAGTCCACCTTTGATCTCAGGAACACCACTGTTTTCATTGGGAGATGCATAATCATTAGAGGTGATTGGGGTGCCACCAGTGGGAATATTATATAACGGGCTGCTATCATTTCCAGGAAGAGGAGTCTGAGCTGTTCCAGGCAGTGGCGTCTCTGCAGTTCCAGGCAGTGGTGTCTGCATAGGAGTTTGCAGTGGAGTCTGCACAACCCCAGAAACCCGAAATTCAATGACAGAGCATTCAACACTCCACTTTCAAGTTCAAATTTTGGGCCGCAGGGACACAAAAACTGAGACCTCACCGGAGGAAAGAGTAAATCAGCAGTGGGGGTTTCATACTCCTCAGTGCCTTCATACGGTACATTGAGGTCATGCACATGATTAGGTGTGATAGGACCACCACCAGCCCCCTTCTGCGTGGCTGACCTGTCTATGGGACCCAAGACCGCTCCAGCTTGCATCATCTTCAGCTCCCATAACTGTAGATTCCAATCTTAAACTCATCAACGGTTAAATCCAACAACAGATCCAATAAGTTAAAAAACACAAACCCTCCCAAATCAATCTCAACCGTAAGTTAAACCAACAATACAGATACGCCACAAAAAGTACGTCGGATCAAGTATTCCCTAAACCCTAGAATTGATTTAGCCTCAAGCAATAATCGGGTGGGATATCGTACGAAATTTCGCTATTAAGTTGTTGAACCCTTAGAACTCATCAATTTGTCTTCATCCCTTATACAGATACGCCACAAAAAGTACGTCGGATCAAGTATTCCCTAAACCCTAGAATTGATCGAAACAGACAATGAAATAAAATTGGGGAAAATCTATTACTCCTTGGAGCTCATCGAGTACGCCGTCGCCCGGGCCGCCATTGTTGACGAACTCGTCGCGGACCTTGCTGATGACGTCTTCGATGACATGGATGTATATGTTACTGGTTGCCGAGCTCCCCATTCTAGCAAAATTCCTGTAATAAATTGGAATGGCTTGATGCCAACAGACCAAACTAAAAACCCGAATAAGGTTCTGTTTCAACAAATGAGGATGTTTTGTTTGAGACGGAGTAGTGTGGAGAAGGAAATGATGCCCCACGGCGAAGAGAGAGAGCGAAGAATGAGAAGAAGCGGAACAGAAAACAAGAATAAAGAAGGGAATATAAATAGGTTTGCATCCGTTTATGAACTTGGAATCTACGTGGCAATATCTAATAGATTACATTTTTTTTTCTTTTCTCATTTAAATTTTCACTTCAAATGTTGTTTCTTCAGTTATTAATTTTCGACGTTGACTGATATTACATATAAATATTTTTTTTTAAATAGAATATATTAATTGCAAAAGTTTTAAAATAAGTACACTATGAATAGCTAAAATGAAGATAGCTAAAATAAAATGAATAAGTACACTACGTATATAGTAAAATCATGTATCTCATTCTTAATATTACTATAATATATATTGGAGTTAATTATTGTTTTTATCGTAACTTTTATAAAAATAAATAAATATATATCTCAATCTTTCTAGAATATCAATTTTATACACGAACTTTTAAAATATTATCAAATCTGTTGCCGAATTAAATTTTCGATGCCAAAGACTTGACATGCAAGAGACTTATACTTAAATTATCTTCCAAAAAATAAATAAAAAAATCACATGTCAAATATAATTAAATGTGTCATTTTCTAAAATAAAACTTATCTTAATTTTTTTCATATTTGACATATAATTATTAATTTTTTAAAAATAGAATTTACATATAAATCTTTGGCATACTAAATCAACAATTTAGTACCGAAAATTTAATCCATGGTTCGTTTTGAAGGTATTATAGATTTTAGAAATGTTAGTTGTAGCAAAAAGTTTTAAATTATTAGAGATGATATCGAGTTATATTTATAAACATAAAGTATATGATATATTATGCATTATCCGAAATTATTTAGAGACTGAAATAATGATATGTCAAATTTACTCAACACTTTATCAGTCTATGAAAAATAGTCTCATTTTTCCATTTTTGTCCGTCCACCAAAAATAGTCCAATTCCATTTATAAAAAATTTCTCACAATACAATATCCCTACATATCAATTTATTTACAACTTATATCATTAGGACTCACTACTTTTTATCTGTCCAATTACTTTTTTCTTCCATTCTCTCCTACTTTATCAATTATTTTTTCTCTCTTCAATCATTTTTTCTCTCTATCTCTTTTATTTTACTAATTGTATATTAAAATACATATCGTCCATCAATGAGACTATTTTTTTGGACCGAGGGACTACAAAGAATTCAGAATTATCCCTTAATTTGTCCCTTTCGCTTTCTTGATTGAACTGAACGGCAATCGCCAATCACCAATCACCCGCCAGCAATCTCTGCACCGCCGCCACGCCATCTCCTTTGTTGTTCTTGATTCCCCCCCCCCCCTCCGTAGCCCCTAACTTCTCCAAAAAAGTGAAACCGTAACCATACATCAAATCTCCGACTCCCATGAATCCCGCCCCAAAACACCCTCTTTTCTGCGTAAAATGGCCCTGGAACAGCAACCCCAATTTCAACAATAACAATCCCCCCTGCACCCTCGATACTCCTTGGCTTTTCAAGTCCGTCAGGAATTTGGGTGCTGCCGCCTTCAAATTGATCAATTCCGCCGCAAACACCCCTCTCCGATTCAATCATCAAGAGACCAGCAGGTCTGAACAAGTGCAAGGAGAGGCGGAGCAAAGAGCATTCGCCGCCGCCCTAGCCACCGCCAGAGACGCCACGCTGCTTGAGTTCTACTCTCCCAAGTGTAGGCTCTGCAATTCTCTGCTCCCATTTGTCACGGAAGTCGAGAATCGCAACTCTGATTGGCTCAACATTGTTATGGCTGATGCTGAGAATGATATGTGGCTACCTGAGGTTATTTTTTTCTCTTCTCTCTCTATCTCTTGTAAGTTTTCCTTGCTTGGTTGATTGTCTTGATGCGTACCAAAAATATGAAATACTTTCTTTGATTATTAGTCGCTTACTTGCCATTACAAATTTCGGTTATTGCTGATATGATATCTAATATACTAATGAAATTTGAAACGCATATGCATAAAAAAGAGAGAAAGAAAGTAGAATGCCTGCATAATGTGATGAAATTTTTCTTCAAGCTAATCTGCACTTGTTCTTGTAGTAATTCGCATTTCATTATACAAGCCAACATCTTTTAGAATTTGATGTGTGTAGGTTTGAGTTTGGTCTAAGAAAGATACCAATTAAACTAATAATCTATTGCAAACAAAAGACAGCAACATGTATGTGGACTTTTCTGAGTGCAGACGTTATTCTTTTCTATGCATTTGCTTTTATATCCAAAACATATGGAGCTAACTTTGGTTTATGCACGTGGTTTGAGAAGCTAGCTAAAGCATCCAGACATAAGTTTTCTTTGACCCGTCGTACGGACAGAAATGAGTTTATGTGCTTTTGTTGATGCAGCTTCTCCATTATGACATTAAGTATGTACCGTGCTTTGTCCTAGTTGATAAACACGGCAATGCTCTCGCAAAAACAGGCGTTCCAAATAGTCGACTCCATGTTGTGGCTGGTGTTTCCCATTTGCTCAAAATGAGACGCCCCGGGAAGAATTAGAGATGGTCATTTCATATGTGATCAAACACAAATGGCAGGTCAGCCAGATGTGCTCGGTCAAGTGCCCACTTTCCAGGTTTTTTGGCTGTGAAAGTTGTATTATATCATACTTTTTCTTTGGCTATGCCTCTAAACATGATAAATGTGTAAGATTGTCTCTGATGGGTCAACGACAGGTCAAATATTCGGATCAAGCTCATATTTGATGGAATATTTGTGATTTTGTGTGTGTTTGGTATTGTTTGGATCTGGGTCTTACTCCCATTAGAAAGTTCCTTTTATAGAATCAATAGAAACTTTACCTTTTTTATTCTATTTCTTTTCCTCTGGGCTTTTTCTATGTCTAGAGAAGACAGGCTACAAGATCCATTGGAAAAGAATATATCAAACTTGTGAGAAAGTTGTCTTTGTGCTTTTTTTCTCAGAGGTGTTGATGTTGATACCTGGTTCAAGAAGATCTAGAGGTTATTTGATAGTTGTGACTGCTAGATATTGGAGGGGATAAATTAATTCTTAAAACAGTACTTTCTCATACATTGTATAAACTTTTTAAAAAGGAGGTATGCCTTAAAACTGTACCGATGGGTTGTACCAATGGGTTGGTTTTGGCATATATTCTAACACTAGCAGTTTGGGTGGGCGCCCAAGCTCGTGTTCAATTACCTCTGAAACTTGAACGTATCTATCTTGGTTGATGACAGTCATAGCGGCGGTAATTTTTATACTATTCAATACTTGATGAGAAAGAGGTATATATATCAGTGAATTGTATTGATCTGCACAGTTAGTAAATTTGTAAATAGCTGCAAGGGAAATTGTTTAGAACTGATTTCTGCCAATATATTGGAAAGTTGTGATTTTGCTGTATGAGGAGAAAGAATAGAGAGTGATGTTACTCATGTTTCTGAGAATGACAACAAATATAGGTACATCTTTTGATGTATTGTGGTTTAAAGTATTCTTAATTTGATTTTATAGGTACACGATGCAGGAAGTCTGTTAACTAGGTCGGATTCACATTCACCACCCTACCTGGAGTCAATGTTGATAAGTCTAATTTGAGATATAACGACTGCGCGTGATAAATGGATGTCAAGACAACTTTCTCGATGGTGTCTGAATCTAACCATAAAGTCCTACTGCATCCATCTTGCTATAAGATTTGCTATGATTTGGCTCTCACAATTTTAGGCATTTTTGTGTAACTTCGAAGGTTTCTTTTGAGGGATTAAGCACTGTTGTCTTGAGTTGTGAGAATTGACAATGCTCCGACATCCTTGTTTCATATCAAGAATTAGGTTCTCTGTTCGATATTGGTTTTTCTTGCTTAATTGTTTATTATTACAATAAATATTTATTTGTTAGTTTTAACTGTTTTCGAGTGATATGAACAACACCAATATGTCGTCTTATAGGAGGAGATATGGTGTCCAATACTTTCTAATTATAGACTTGTTGTAACATATATTGATTCTCCATTTACAGTTCCAACACTTTATAAAATTGAAGGTGGGGATGAATCGATTCCAACTGATCTTGTTGGTGATTTTAGTTTAATGCAAAAGGAATTTGTGATGGTCGTAAATATGGTTATTTGAATTACAACTAACACATACTCCTGTATACACACATTTAAGATTATTCGAATTTCTGACTTATTGGTTGAAAGAAAAATATTTTATAAACTAAGCTCCATTTCATAGTCATAAACTCGTGAGTTAACTTTACATTCAGCTATCTTTAGATTCTCTTTGTAAACAAGTTTAAGTAAAACACAAATTGCCAATGAATAAGTCACCCATAACATAATCTTTTCTTTTAATGTATGATGAATAAACATTTAATGACAGACATAGGGCGGTGTATCGGATAGCGGGTATCGGGTAATACCCGTCTCGGCCTGATACTTGCAATTTTTCGGGTTCGTGTTCAGAATTGGGTATTGAGTATACCACTTTTTCTGGTCGGGTATACCCGATGGGAAATCAAATATACCTGAATACCTTATTTAACATCCGAAATTAATTTAATTTAAGTGTTGCAGTGCCTTTAATTAGTGCATTCTTTGTTGGCCATATTTAATACCATGTACCTAGTACCCCCTCTTGCGGCGCCCAACCCACACAGAACCTCCATCGTCTCACCGCCAATTTGTAACAGCTCTCAATCGGAACTGAATCTTTTATGCTCATTTTTTGAATCTGTAGGTAAAGTTGTGGTAGAATTTTCTTACTGGGTTCATGTCTAGTTTCTATTTTTCCTTAAAGTCTTTACCAAATCACTGGAGTCAATGCCGAATTTTCTGATTGTCATTTTAATTTTGGCTAACTAATTATGTTCTTGGGAGTAAGAATTGTATGATTGTTTGTTTAAGTCTATGATTGTGTAGATAATACTATAAATAAAGGCAACCTTGCTCCTAGCTAGTTTTACATAAGTTAGAAGAGTTGTATCTAATCTTGTATTCTTATCTTATGATCTTCAAAACTTTGATCTTTGGATCTTTGATATTTATATTCTCAATAACAATTAAAATGGTGTTTAAATGATGAGACCAAATAACCCAAAGTTTATAGTATTTTAGATTGAAAACTTTGTATAAAGCAAAACATAGAACATATGTTTGTTGAAGGTTGTCAACCTAATATCATAAGACCTTGTCTGCAAATTCTGTTACTTATTTTAGCCAATCTTGCAAATTGCGCGTTCGGGTATCCGTATGTAGCGGGTGTGAGTATCTGTATCAGGTATTCGGGATACCCGAACATCTTCTTGGGACGGGGCCGAATAAGGGTGATAGCCGATTTTTGGGTGTGGGTACCCAATTTTACAGCCCTAAGCTTGCAAATAGAGACATGTAGTTTCTGACTTGAGATTATTATAAAGGCAAATCGAAAAAAATAAATCAATGAAAGAGGTGAAAATGACGATGTAGGTAAAGTAGACGTTTCTTCTCCAATTAATATATTGGAAATTCAAATCCCCACAATCACGAAATAAATAAGAACCATTATTAATCATATTTTTTTATAAGAAAAAGTAGTATAGGTTCACTTTCCAAAAACGCCGTCGTTGCCAGGATATTGACACAAGCAAACACCAGAGCGAGGAGCACAATAGACAAAAGCCTGTTTCACTCGCACTCCCACCCGCTATCGCCTATCGCTACTCTCACAGAGCAAAACAAACCCTAGAAAACATGTCGGGCGGATTTTTCAGGGTATCCATTGTCTCTCCTCTTCCAATCACGCATAATTTATTTCTCTTCATCATATCTCGTTTCTTGAATCATGATTTGTTCTACGCTTCGCCTGAATTGGATATATCTGTTGAGTTATTGTTTTTATTAATAATTTTTAATCGCGAACTAGGGCACCTCCGCCGATCAGGACACGCGATTCTCGAACAAGCAAGCGAAGCTTCTAAAGTCTCAAAAATTCCCTCCTGAACTGGAAAATCTGGTTTGTTTTCTGCAATTCTCAGTTCCCGTAAACCTTTGCCTTTTCCCCTCCTTTCATTCATTCTTGATCTATGAACTTTCTTGGGTTCTTTATGTGTATTTTATCTGGCTATCATTGGATAACACACTTGCTAAAGTGGATTCGATGGATGGCAAATGAAGAAATTTATGCGACTGGCAAATATTTAGTGAATTGATTATTTTATGCTCTGCTTGATGTAAGGGAGAATTCGTATTTTTTCTCTTTAATTATCCTTTTCGTTTTCAATGTTTAGGTGGACATGACCAAAGTGAAGATGGATGTAATGAAGCCCTGGATTGCAAAACGCGTAACTGAGCTAATTGGGTTTGAAGATGAAGTGCTTATCAATTTCATTTATGGTCTTTTAGAGGGAGAGGTAATTTGCTTTAATACTTGTATGCTTACTCTAACATACATTGTTATTTACATAGCTTTTGGCTAGAGTAGCAATGTGATCTGTTGGTATTAAAGTGAGGCCTGATGTTTTTGGACTAATATTGCATGGTTTCTTGTCCTAAGCTGAAATGTGTTGGTTCTGCCAACTGTGCTGTCATTTCTTGAAGATGGATAAATTATCTTTCTTTTACGTTTATAAGCAATGATGAGAACGCCACTTGATGCAGGCAGTGAATGGGAAGCAGGTTCAGATATCACTTACTGGATTTATGGAGCGAAATACTGCAAAGTTTATGAAGGAGCTGTGGTTATTGCTTCTCAGTGCGCAGCAAAATGTAAGTGGTGTCCCTCAACAATTTCTGGATGCGAAAGAAGAGGAAACCAAAAAAAAGAAGGTCAGTCTTGTGCATTATTGATATTGTAGATCGTCTATTGCATGTATTAAGCACTCCATCTTTGTCAATAATCCTTCTTTTTCTATTGCAGGCCGAGACAGATCGTATAGCTAATGAAATTCATAGAAAGAAAGAGAAAGAGAAGCAAGAATATTATGAAGAGAAAGCAAAGATGGTAACTATTATAATTTCCATGCAAGAGTTTGATTGTATAAAACAGAACCTTTTCCCCTTAACTCTGTTTCTTTTTATTGCGTTCAGCTTGCTTCTGCAATTATTTCGGTTCATATCCTTTACCTCAAACTGCTGTAGGACGGTGATGGAGCAAAGTCAAGAGATAATCATAGTGAGTTGGAGCCTAATGTGAAGCATGATTCCAGGGATTCTACCGTCCAACAGGCAAGTGAGAAAGAACGACACAGGAGAAATGGCCGGAGAAGAAGCAGCAGGTTCTAGTTAAAGTTCATGTGACTATTCTTGAGATTTTTCTAAGCTTTCTCTGTCATAATGCTTTCTTGGAGTTAGAAAGTGGTTAAGACTATAAATATCTATGGTAGAATTAGAAAGTGGTCAAGACTATAAATATTTACATTAACTTGTCTTAAACACTTTCTACCATGTTAGCTTTATCCCAAAATCCTAGACCCTGTAAATATGAAACTAAATATTGTCCTGGAGGTTCAGAGTACTCAAAGTTTTAAACCGAAAATGTCCTCTCTGGATCATCTTATGGCTATTATGGTCCCCAATTTTTTAAAATGGTTTTTATAATTGAACAACCTCTCTAGGTTTTAGGAATGTAGCTATTTACATTTTCTTCTCTCTGTATGACCTTCAGCTTTGAGTCTTTATAGATGATGAGTCATGCATCTGAAAGTAACAGGCCTTAGTGAAGTTAATTGTGGGTTGCCTTTTGGGAACATTTGAAATTGTGTCGATTACCCCATGAGTGAAATACTTGCTCTGGTGATTAAGGTTTTTGGAGAAATGCATCAGAAACCTTGTATTATGTTTCATATTTTAAATCGTTAAAATCTGTACAGTTACATAAAGGATTGGCTCTTCCCCCAAAAAATGTGCTGATCAGATTTCATGCCTTAAGTCCTTTTATTTGGTCTCATGCTCAAAGTATTAATGGGGTGAATATGCTTGGAACCATATATACAAGCTTCTTTCTCAGATTACTATTTCATAACCACAACTTGTTGAGGCAACTATAGTTTTTGATTTGCTATGCGCCAGTTTTCATTATATGAAATCCCCAATTACCATTGCTTACTGCCCTGTGCTGTGTTAGACTAATGTGCATTCCATCTTGATAGGGGTTCGCGTTCTCCAGATTCACCTAACCACTCGCTATCTTCCAGGTATGTGTGCAGATTCTGCTACATTTCACCAATTATATTGATTTAACTGGCCTTTTTTTCCATATTTCGTTTGAGACCGTTCAGTCTCACCTAGCAAATCTGATTCTAGAAGTTATTAGAAGTAGGTTTCCAATTAATTGATGAGGTTTTTCTGTAACCCTTTTTTGATTTGGTTTCTTAGATCTTGTACTTATCCAGTTCTGTTTTCCTTTTAGTAGTAATAGTCGTCAATGTGTTGGTTTCCTGTGAGCTAATCTGTAATCTGGTTGCAGTGAACGGCGGAGGTCAAGAAGCGTTTCTGGGGGACCGCCATCAAGACGTCGCTCCATTTCCTCCGAAAGACGAGCTCGCTCTCCGCCAAGACGGTCTATTACACCTCGCCAGCGTCATGTTGTCCGGCGATCTCGCTCTCCAAGGCGTAGGTCTCACTTGAATCGAAGATCGAGGTCTAACTCACGACGCAGATCTCCTTCCCCTGTACGATATAGAGTTCGTTCTCCAAGGCGTCATAGATCACGATCTCCCTTGCGTCGTAGGTCACGGTCCCCTGTGCGACGTAAGTCGAGGACGCCCATACGGAGATCACCGATACAGTATAAGTCAAGGATGCCTTTACGACGTAGATCCCTTTCCCCTGTGCATAGCAGGTCACCATCCCCTATCAGAGGAAGATCTCCAGTGCATCGTGGGTCGCCATCTCCTGTGCGTCGCCGTTCACGATCTCCGCTGCGGCGGCGCTCACCATCTCCACCTCATCAGTCTCCTTCTCCTGCAAGAAGGCGGTACCGACGTTCTCTGTCAACTTCATCACATCAATCTATGTCTCCTGCTCGACAGAGGTCCTCTATGCATGGTAGAAAAAGATCATTCACTCCAGTGAGTCGAAGATCTCCTGCCCCTCAAGAATCAAGTTCCCCCTCAAATATTCGTCGAAGTTCCCTTTCACCAGTTAGGAGAGGATCGATGAAGCAGGCGAGATCACCTATCCGTTCTCCTGGAGAAAGAGCTAGGTAATTTAATTTTTATTGATCGAGAGAAGGGTGTACATCATCTTCAGAACTTGTTAAGTACTACGTTGCGATAACTGAAGGCAAAGTTAAAAACTCAAGAAAGAAGGTTCCACAGGTAAAATGCCTGCCGAGCAAGGATGCCAATCAATCAACTAAAGAAATCATTAATCTACTAAAGTGATGATATTTAACTTAAATAGTTGCTATCTAGGTTTATCGGTCCATAGATGATAATTGGATTGCAAAATACATTATACTAAATATAATAAATTATCAAAGAACTAGTCATCATTTAACCAGATAACGAATTTCTTGAAATGCAAAATATCAATCGAACTCCTCTAGCTATTTTTATTGCATGCCAAGATCTTCAATCAGTTAATGAGAACATGTACTCTTGTTTATGCGATGTCTAGATATGTAACAGAGAACCACATATGGACAAGTATGTTGTTCTTTATGATTTTGATGCAGTCTTTCAAAAGAAAATGAATTAGATTATATGGCATGTCGGAAAGGCAATAGCAATGTTTTCACATACCACAAATTGGCTTCAATTATTCCCCATTTCCCTTTATTTTATTTTATTTTATTTTATTTTATGAAGAGTGATTTCCTTGGTGGAAAGTAGATTCCTGTCCTTTAGTGTGGGAAGGAGTTTGACTTACTAATCATAGATTGTGTGCAAGTAATTAACATCACCTAGAACAGGAAAGTCTCATTTTTAGTGAACATATGCTGTCTCCCAGTTCGTTGTCATACCTTTGTATCCCCATCTACATTTAAAACCTGCATAAAGCTGGCGAATTGGTGGAACCAAACTTGGCATAGCATTACTGATGATGTTTTGGAAAATTGGTATAAAATGATATACTATCTGCCTATTTGTACTGCAAATCTGTGGTATCACTACCTTCTTTAAGGCAAGGAAGTATTAGGATGGATGCTGGTTTCGCAGTACTACCAGTGCTATCACTCTACTTAGAAATCAATTCTGTCCAGTACTTAGTTTCGATATATAACTACTTGCCTCACGAAAGAGAATATTCATTTGTAGTGAAGACGTAGTTGTGTTTATTAAATCTTCTTTCCTTTATATACTAGAATAGTAGGGCTGTTTTTTTGAGATAGAGAATAGTACGTCTCTTTAACATCACAGTACACCAAGAATTGTATATCTGCAGCACCCTTCTAGCTATCGCACTAAACAAACCCTATTCATATGCAAGTCAAACTGTTTCATTTATTCTCAAGTAAACCAGGTTTCCACTCACAATTACTAGACCTAATTACCTTATGTCGCTTGGTATCATTGTACAACTGCAGCCAGAAAGTTTCTTAATTTATTTTCTTGAGAAATCATGTGGTATTATAAACTAATTGAACATTGTCATGGACCCTTTGTATTCGCAGACAAGGTAGTATGTTAGGTAATTGGTTTAAAGATGGTTCAGAAAGCTCTAGATATCCTTTGTTTTTGAAACACAGTAGTTGCTGTCTTCTTGACTCCTGCAATCCCTAGAATCTTCTTATAGCAGTAACAAGTTTGCACTGTGAACTACATTAAGTTTTTGCATTCAAGGGTGAGTGCTCACATGCAAGTTGCATTAGATCTCTTTCCATGCTGTGCTAATCCACTTTTCTCACTTTTGCAAAAGGCATGAAAAGTACTCTCCTGCTCGCCGTGCTTCTCCCAGCGAAAGAGCAGAAGTTCATTCAGGGAATCGCAAAGGAACAAAATCTGCAGAACGGCGGCCTGTTGTATCACTGAGGTCACCACAGAGGGATGTGCTGGATCAAAAAGATTTGGGTGGAAGACCTCGAAACTCGTCACCGTCCTTGGAAAAGTCCCCATCTGGATCAGATGCTTCTAGGGGCAGAAGTGACAGTGAAGAACGAAGGTCTAAGCTTCTATCAACTCTACATGACTTCAATGGATTGATATACTTATTTGATTGGTGACTTGAATAGTTTGCTTTTGTAGGTCTATTAGTCCTCGTGGTAGCCCTCGCCAAAGGAGGGGAAGAATGGTACCACCTGAAAGTCCAAATCCTTTGCGAAAAGCTGCTGATCCTAAAACTCGTCGTGATGATTCTCGGACAAGTTTGGATGATGAAAAAAATTTGCCTAGCAGGTTTTCTTGAATTCATCACTATTTGAGAGCTTTATATATTTTTCTTGTAATTTCTGCTTTTAGCATTTTTTATGTTTTGATCTCTTAGGGAGATTGGACGGTACAAAAATAGGTCTTCAGGGAAAAGTTCGTTGATGCCAGTGCGTGATAAGGACTCATTGAAAACTGGTGATACCCATGGTCTAGCTGATACCACAAAGTCAAGAGAGCGACAACTGACAAACAGGTTGCAGTTGGTACACTATCTTTTATTAGTCTGATGACTCTGATTTTCTCTAGCTGACCTTTTTTGATGCAATTCTGTGTATTATGAACAGTGACAGGCTACGTGACACTGCTGATCATAAAGAACACCGCGAACGGCAAGAGTTGTCGGCACTTAAAAAAACGACTGATGTGAGTATGAAAAGTAGGGAATATCATGATTATCCTCGATCTAAGGATATGAAAATTCCTTGCACAGAAGATGATGAGAGTGGTTTTCGGGTCCCAGAAAAGGAAGGTTTGCCTAAATTGTTGAGGAAGTCTGAGCAGAATGATCGAAATGGTTCATCAGATTCTCCCCTAAAGGAGGAGACTGATGATCATGTAA
>JAYDZE010205424.1:0-39715 GCA_034509125.1 Monilaria moniliformis
CACACCATCAACGAAATCGGACAGAAACCCACTACCGCCGCCACATGCACAACCGCCGTGGAAAAATGCGAGTGCACAGCGGCCGTGGAGAAAAGGGACTGAGCGGCGGCCGTGGAACAACGCGACCGGCGTCGGCCGTCCACTACCGCCAGCGGTCGGGGCAACCATGCCTTGACAGGAGAGAGACGGAGAAAGTAGAGAGAGACGGAGAAAGCAGAGAGAGTAGAGAGAGGGTGAAGAATGAAGAGGGATAAAATGGAAAGAGAGAGTTAAGCCTGGCCTTAACACACCCAATCGCAGGGGGTGAGGCACGATACAGTAAATGGGCAAATCTGTGTGTAACAGTGGTTTGCACGCAAACCAAGACGGGCCGAGATTATAATCTCGGGCCCTATCTTGTGTACCAAACAACAAGAATAGCACTGTTTGGCCCAGATAAATAAGCCTATCTTGGCTTATCTTGGGAACCAAACAGGCCCTTAAAGTTATCATCTTTTATTTTGTTTTTTTATTTTCAAATAATTTGTAATTATGAATATGTATAAAAATTAAGTAATTGAAATATGAATTTTCATTAAAATAAAAAAATTACATAATTAAAATCTTAAAATTACATTATTGAAAGCCAAAAAATTAAATAATTTAAATTATATGATTACATTATTGAAAGCGATAAGATACATAATTTAAATCCGATCATTTGTCGAGGGGACCGAAACGCCTCCAGATGTGTTAAATTAAGTATGTTTGAAGTTGGTTGTGCTATTCTCTATCGCGCATCGACTCACGATGCGTTTGAAATATGCGAAATGGCCGGGGCGCACCTTGAGACAATGTTTTTGTAACGGTCGAGGTGCCTGCCGTGTCTTCGTCTTTAAAATTGCTTTAATTTTATCATCAGAATTTCATCCAATAATTTTTATGGTTAGAAAATGACCTATTATTTTACTCTAAAAATTATATGTAATGATATTTATATTTTATTTTATTTTTTATTTTTTAGGAATAATAATTTTAAAAAGAATAATAAAACTAATAAAAGTATTTCTGAGCTTTTGTAATTGATTCTTACTTCATAGTTCGCCTTGTGGAAAAACCAGATAGAAGAAACAGAAACAAAGGGGGAAATTCCGATGGGTTCTCCGTCGTCCCTTTCGCCGCCGAAGGTGCCGATGCAGCTACACGTAGTAAACCGCAAGAAGCTCCTAGACTCATTCCGCGATCATCTCTCGATCTCCTCTCGCAATCTCCATGGCTTCATCGTTCTCCAGGTACCGTAACGTCTTCCTTCACTATCTTATTTACAATGCTTACTTGTATTAGTTGATAACCATACAGTTTAACTTTCAATTTGATAGGGTGGCGAAGAGCAGACTCGCCATTGCACTGATCATATTGAATTGTTCAGGTACTTCGTTGGATGCTGTTTTTGGTCGATGTTTTTTATCCCCTGTATGCGTCGATGTGCTATTTAGTATACATTCATATGAATAAATTGATATATTATGCATTTATTAGCATTATGTAGAGTACTGTGAGATCAAGTATTGCGATTTTATTCTTGCAACGGTTACTTTGAGCTATAAGATAGATTAATAAAACATAGGATTGGGTATTTGAAGGATGAGATTGTCAAACAAGCTCAAAATTAATCAATCCATCAAAGTACACATTTGATTAGCTTGGAATATTCTTATCAATATGTAAACGCTCCCTCGTCGTATCAGTTCCCGCAAAAAGAAAAAAAAACCATATCAGTTGAAGCAAGACATTTTAAGCTAAAGTTACAACTCCAATCTCGACCAATCTGACAATTTTATAAGAGAATCGATATAGAAAATCTTAGTGCCTCACAGCAGAGAGGCAAGTCATCAAGGCATATTTCAACCATCTTATTCATCTTCGAGAAGAACAACATTGATGCTCACAGCATCCCTACTAGTAATTGAGTAGCCCTCATATCTTCGTAGATAGCGCTAAAATGGAGTCAATTGGAAACTTCAGCCTGTAATTTGTGTCCTACGAGGCTACGACCACACCATGCAGAACCCCATATGCCTCATGATTTTCGGTCAAGGTAGAATTGGTCTTAATTCCCAAATTGACAATTTTCCGGAGAAACAGGAGGATCATAAGGACATAATGATCTAGATTGTTTAGATTCTTTTAATCAAGCCGTATTGACTGCCATAACCTTCTAGGATGTGCTTCACAAAAATCTAAGTGTTGAGTTGGTTTGAGGATTCTTTAGACCCTAAATCACTAACAACCACAGAGAACCAGCTAACTGAAGTGATACTTCAACCAATATCAAGTTATTAACATAATCTATCTGTACTCTAGTTTTCAAAGGCTTTACAGAATTTCCTGGCTACATCAGCCCCAATGTTATGCATTGACAATGGTCAATATAGTGCAACAAAGCTAAATAGGAAGTTATCAAATCTTTTAGGGACCGTTTACTTTTAAGGATTAGCCTAGATAGATAAAAATAATATAGGCTAATCCCTTATTTACCTAGACAGATTGAAATTTTGGGATATCCCAAGGCCCTTGGTAACTCCTACCATTTGAGTCAATTTTGTTTGATTCATATCCAATTGAAATGGCGGGATTGGAAAAATTCTATTAATGAGGATAAAAAATACTCAACCATCTATCTTATCAATCATGAAAAGCAAACGCCCCTTAATTGATGGGGTTTCTAAACGTTATCCCTTGATAGTGTAGATATGTTAATGAGATTATTTCTGATGGGTCTTAAAAAAAGAACTGATCTATATTGCAACTACTTGCACTAACAAGCTTCGGAATCCTTCATGTGCATGCATGATTATAATATAGCCAATTCTTTCGTCTGGTGCTTTAGGTCAACCTTTCGTTCTTTTCAATTAAACTATTGTAGCAAGTGGCCATTTTCTGTATATTACGATTGGGATATTCCTAATTAGTAACCTTATTGATCTCCAGACAGGAGAGCTATTTTGCTTACTTGTTTGGAGTGCAAGAACCCGGGTTCTATGGAGCTCTCATGGATCTAAAGCATTAGCAATTACCCAGAGAGAATAGCTGGAAGATTAGTGTTATGTGATTGAATTATATTTTCAAAGTTGATGTTGCTGCTTGCTTTGTTGTACTGCATATGCATGCAACAACTTAGTCAGTTTTCTGGTTCCTTTGATTTACTATGCCAGAAAAGCTTGCTAAATTGAGTTACTTTAATCTCTTTTATAGTTTGAGATGTGAAAAATACCTTTTATCATGAGTTGACTTTCTCTGCCATCATTTAATATTGATTCTGTTGGTACTTGAATTGTCTTGTGAAAAGTGAGCTTTGTGCTATGTATTTTGAAATGAAGGATATAGCAAGTGGAGACTCAATACTCTTTGCTCCAAGATTGCCTGCTGATTATGCTGTTTGGTTGGGAGAAATTAAGCCACTGTCCTACTTCAAGGTGATTACACTCTGAGTATGCTCTCAATTAGTAGGGTGAATATAATGAAGACTATTAGGTCTATAGCATTTATATTCGTCCTCTGCAGGAAAGATACATGGTTAGCTGTGCATACTATACTGATGAGATTGCAAAAGTTCTGCATCAGCAATACCAAGGACCAGGAAAACCATTGCTTTATCTCCTGCATGGTCTCAACACTGATAGTAACAACTTTTCCAAGCCAGCAGATTTCGAGGTATTCTTATCCTTTTCACTGAAATAATTTTGTAAGAAGAGTTCACGAACCTGGAATAGTTTGAAACAAACTTCATTGTATATATGGATGACAATAAAAAATGCTGCATTGTCCAAAAACACACTTAAATCTATGTTTGAATATTAAAGTTAACAATACTGCATTGCATTCTCTTTAAAAACATTCAATCTAGATTTGAATGAGATTCTCAAACATGTGTCGCTTCATGAAACATTACATGTGTCAAAACCTATATAAATATATGCTAAGGTCATACATGAACAAACATAGATATGTATTGGAGTAGTTTTGTTTGCTAAAAATGTGAAAACTTAGTACTGTTTGGTGCTGCTTGGTATAATCATTAAGCAGTGCAAAGTTTCTTTCATCATATTTTGCATGATCACTGCTATCTACACGGGAATGATTGACTTTAAGCTTATCTTTTCTCAGGGGATTGACAATTTCGAGACAGACCTAAATGCTTTACATCCTATTTTGACTGAATGTCGTGTCTTAAAGTCAGCCTTTGAGCTTGCTGTGATCCAGTTTGCCAATGATATCAGCTCTGAAGCTCATGTTGAGGTTTACAATCTTGAACTTTGCCCCTCTTGATGTGTCACTTAAAACTTTCAGTCTTTGCTTCCAGTAAGTGTACGGGTTTGTTTTTCTATTTTGTCTTATTGATCATAAAAGAGCCACTAGAATGTTATGTATTCTTCAACCTTACGCATTAGCATTTGCATTCCTTCCCGAGATCATAGTGAAGGAAGTGCCTAGTCCAATGTTGGTGCCAATATCTGAAGTAATCCTCTGTACGTGAATATATGTAGATGGTCTTTTTACTCTCAGTCATTCTTTTTTATTTTTTATTTTTTTATTTTTTATAATGAGATTTAGAATAGCCTCCTAAAAAGGATATCTTGAATACAAGTTGTGACTTGTTGGAAATTTCTTTTGTCTTAGAAAATTTCATCAATTCCTAAAGCTCAACCAAGGAGAGATATGTGAATTTGGATTGTTCATTTACATTTGAAGAAGCATCTTTTTTAATGTCAATCTGCTGTGACTTTTGTCGTTCATATTGACCAATCACTATTTATCTGCATTACATATCAAGATACTGGAGGAGAAGCATTTGAAACATCTAAAATTTTATGCATTTCCATACATATTATTTACATAATTTTTAACTATTATTGAAAATTCTATTTCCCATCTAATGGCTGTTTTGGACTTTTTCTCATATCTGATTATTGGAGACAATTGATTCACCTTTAAATCTAATCAATCCAGATATTTCCTCTCGTTGTTCCTGTTGCAATGGTTATTGAACTGTTTATTGTTTTGTCTTAATGGAAACCCATTTTTTAGCCATCCATAACAACTATGATTTTGGCATTCCGATTCTGCTGTTTTGAACTCCTGAGAAAATAAGTCATTTTTTTTTATCTTTATACTATATAGTCATCTACAGAAGTAACTAGAAAGAAGGTTTATATCCACTTTGATTTTGTTCGAGTAAAATGGATTTGCTAGTCATGTTATGCATGATGTAAAGTGGAAATGTGCTCAACATATCAGTAAGTATCATGCAAGGATAACAAAAGAACTGTTTACTATCTTGTTATGATAGGTGAAACAATACATTCTTATGTGAATTGCTCTCATGTTTTTATGTGTGAATTGGTTGTTGATGGAGGAAGTTATTTGACTTGTTTTTATGTCATTTTGAGTAGGTCATGAGGAAAACAAAAGCAGGTATGAAAGAATATCAATTAGAAAGTTTGTTTCTTCATTACACATACATGTATGGCGGATGTAGACATTGTTCGTACACTTGTATATGTGCAACTGGCAGCAACAGGTATGCTTTTCGTAATTTTCTGTATGATATTTCTACTATGCTTGAAAAATTGTATACAAGTCTTGGTTTATGGTTTCAAAGAAGAATATACTTTTCCTTACTCAGTAGTGTACTAGTGTATAAGACTTAAACTTGAATATAATTGCTTGCATTGTTAACTTATAGTTTAATTTTTCTTATTGCAGTTCTGTACTGCACTATGGTCATGCAGCTGCTCCCAACGACAGGGTATGTATGTTAAGCTTGATGTTTATGCATCTGAAGCATTATACACCAGATAATGATTTTGTTTGTTTGTCATTGGTTTCAAATAGTTAAGTATCTTAAAATTGTTGTTAGTTAGAGTGGGATAGATGGATAAACATGGTATAAGGCTAAAAGTTTCAGGTCTGATTGACATAAAAAATTGGGCTTGGGGGTGGGTGGGGCGTGGGGCATAGGAATAACTTCTGTTAATGACTTGGGGTGTTCTTTTTAATTTAAATGGAACGGGAATGGATTGGAGATGGAAATATGGAACGGGAATGGATTGGAGATGGAAATAATGAGGACTGCACATGCATTTTCCAGGGGTGGGGTAGGATGACCATACCGAAGACCCACTTTCATACCATTCCTTTTCACTTCTCCAAAACCCCCCTACCAAGCAGTCCCTCAGTGTTTAGGATGTATTGTAGCAAAGGTGCTTCAAAAGATGAGCATCACTTGTTTGTTAGCTTGTTTAAAATTGTCTATTATGCACTGAAGTCTATATTGAATATCTATGTAGCTTTGCCTGAAATTAAAAACAAATCAAGGATTTCTTTTTAAGGAGCCCCAACTTGTGTAGTACTGAATCCTGTCAAACAAGTGTTTCATGAATCAATGTTATGTCAGTAGATATGGAGTATCATGGAAAGTGTGTATGCAGCCATTCAAATTAGATACATGGAATTACAGTTAGTTATCTCAAATCACATGGGAGCAGGAGAAATTGCAGAGATTTAATATTCCTTGTTGCGAACAGCCCCACTAAACATGTGAAAATATAAAAGCTAATTGGAAAACTTTTTGGTGATCGATTGATGAAAGATCTCTCATGGGAAAGCAAAGGACAGGCTGTTGAATCCCATCGTCACCAATTTGGAAGAGTTCTGTTAAACTCGGTTTATCTCTAAACATATGTAGATGGCTGGGTAATGAAAGCTTGTGAGAACCAGCCAGTTGAATTCCTCCTTTTCCCGTTTAATTTTCTTACTCAGTTTATTTGCATCTTAATATTGTGACAAAAAAGAATGAAAATTGTGCTAGCAGATATCTATTTAGGAACTACAGGTGGTCGGCATGAAGGTCAATTAAAGGAATATGATGAATAAGTTGGGACGCACATCAATGT
Source organism: Monilaria moniliformis (assembly GCA_034509125.1). NCBI lineage: Eukaryota > Viridiplantae > Streptophyta > Magnoliopsida > Caryophyllales > Aizoaceae > Monilaria > Monilaria moniliformis. Next base: position 6,936 of record JAYDZE010205424.1, read on the forward strand.
TAAGGTCAAAAACTGCTAGCTGAAAGGATCAAAATTAAGTCGGAAAGGGAACTAAAAATGGAGATGTCTGATTAATGTTGTTTGTGATTAAGGAGTACTAAGACCATTAGTGTTATTTGTTCCATTATATTGTTTATTGTTTTGTTTTTATGAATGATAAGTAAAATTTATTTTCTCTTCCATCATGGCATTGAACAAGTAAAATTATACTTGTTCTCATGCTTTTATAGGATTTACAATTCAGTTTTCTATAGATTTTTTTTGGTTCGGATCATGCTTTTTTTTCCCCCTTGTTTTCTTCTGTTTTGTTGAGAGTCTAGTGAAACAACATGTGAATAACAATACACAACTGACATTATATGATTGTTGCCATGGGAGGTTGATTCTCGTTTGTAACGCCACACTATTTTGTTGTTTTTTATTAAGATTTTTGAAGATGGAGATATGGCACTGCTTGACATGGGAGCTGAATACCATTTTTATGGTTCTGATATAACTTGTTCTTTTCCGGTAAGCATGGGTAGCCATATACATATGTGCATTCTATTGCGGATGTCCTTGTATATGTAAGTTAAACATTAAACAATGTGTTAAGTTTCTTATATAAATGTTGGATACTTCTATATTATCTAAAATAATAATAATAATAATAATGATAATAATAATAATATTCTAAAACATGTCAAATGGATTGTCTTGTTTTCCTACAACACAACAGGATATTATCATCCCAATTCGGGCATCACATGAAGTTCAAGAACGCCGCTTTAGTTCAAACACTAGAACTAAGAAGCTATGCCAAGAACATAATGTCTTTAACATACGTCAGAATTTCTTTCTAAGGAAACTGTAATTTTGTCCACAATAGCAAAGTATATATGACAACTCATCTTAAAGCTAGTTCAAAGGAAGAGAGAATCAAGCTCTATATACATCTTCTCAGTGTAAAACACATGTGATGTGGTTAAATATGCACGCCCTTATGTCAAGTTTTCAATATAAATGGAATCTGATCCAGATGACTAGGTCTTGCTTAAAAGTCATCCAAAAGCTAGCTTAAAGGGAGAGGATCCAAGCCACATATACATCTTATCAGCGTTGCGATGTGGCATAAATATTCAGGACAGAGTCAAAATCAATATCTTATATTGTCTTTTTACACATGTTTGCTAGAAAAGTATTTATTCCAATACAATGCCAGTTTTTCGGTACCTATCTTCTTGAATGTCTTCATGTATATAAGCCAGTGCCATGAAGATTCTTGGTGGCAGTTTTTCTGCAAATTTGATTTAGGATAGAACTATTAACAGCATGCTGTATTCTCAACTGAAGGATCCTAGTCATCTTTCATTCGTCTCTTTTGTATTGTTCTGCGTCTCCACTTATTAAAGCTGAAAGGTCTATCTTATATGAAAGTTGTCTTTGAGAACCTCTTGTTTTTTAACAAGCTTGTTCATTTCTCGTTTAGTAATGTTGACAAATCTGATTGCACATGCAGGTCAATGGAAAATTTACTGATGATCAATCACTTGTATATAATGTGAGTACTTTTACTTATCTGTGGATGGTATGTATGTATGTATGAATGTAACAAAACTACATAGAGAGTTCATAAAATTCCAACATTGCAAAAGTCCCATTTGTGGCTTTTAAAATTTCTAGTTTAAGCATTTCATTAAGATTCAAATGGCTTTTGGAGTCCTAACAATTTGCATAGGCATGACAACTATAACAATACAGGCTTTTGGATTTAGTATCTGTTCCAATAGTATACAAAAAGAGAGCTTAAAAGGTGAATGGAGAAGAACAATATTGTGCAGTATGCTCATTTTTTCAGTGTCAAGTGCCAATTATGATTTATTGTGCTGGAAAAAGATTACTAAGCACCGGACTTCGATTTGTCACTGATGGATATATTCTAGAAGTCCTGTATAAGAAGAATATAGTCATCCAATTTTTCTTATTTACTAATTGGCTAATGCATAATAATCTCTTACTTATTTCTTCATTTGCAGGCTGTTCTTCTCGCACATGATGCTGTCATATCCAATATGCGACCAGGAGTAAGCTGGGTTGATATGCACATGTAAGAAACTCAAGTTAGGCTGTCAGAGAAAAACTAAGTTAGGAGACCTATGGTTTAATATCCATTGTTCTTGAGTAATATATATTGTATACGTAATAAAATCGAAAACATGACCACAATTGACAAAGAAAGACTAGTGTTGCGCACGGAATAACTTGATAAAAGTGATGTAGCTGCAGATTGCGTTTATGTGTGCCAAAATAAGGCAAGGATGAGAATCGTGTGACTTTTGAGGAAGTGTGGCTATCTGATTACTCCTTTGAAATTTCCTTTAATAGATAAACTTAATCCAGATACTAATTCTAGGTTGGCCGGAGTATCTTAATAAGTTGTTTCTTCACTAGGTTAGGCATCAAGAAGTATAATAAAAGGTCGCTGATATAGCTTGGGACAGGATTATTCCTGTTGCTTCTCTTTTGCTTGTTCTCAGTTCCGACTTCCTCGAATCTCAATAAAAATTTAGCACTCTTCAGTTTGTCTTCTTCAATCCCTTCATTATACCAGATCTTTACTATAAATAATGGGAGAAACTTAAAATTGATCAGAAAGAGATAAGCTTTGATGCACCAACTAATGAGGCTTACTATATCAGATATGAAGTTTTACTTCTGCAAAATTACTTTTTAATTTGCATCAAACATTTTCCTCATCTCCAGATTGGCTGAACAAACTATTCTCGAGTCATTGAAGAAAGGAAACCTGCTGTTGGGGTATATATGTTGTTTATCTTTTCCTTCATATTTTCTCATTGTGTTGAACTTGATTCTGATTGTTGCCATGATTTCCTGGTTTTTAAAGTGATGTGGATGCTATGGTTCAAGAACGGATAGGAGCTGTCTTTATACCTCATGGCCTGGGACACCTTCTAGGAATTGATACTCATGATCCTGGGGGTTATCTACAGGTGATTGTGCACGCATATGCTTTTGTTGCTTGCAGGTGTTGGTAATTTTAAAACAATGACATGTTTCCAAGATTGTTTACTTCACAATTATTGATTTGTTATAGGGAGCCGAAAGACCAAAAGAAGCTGGATTGAAGTCTCTGCGCACCAGTAGAGAACTCCTGGAGGGAATGGTATGTAGTAGAAAGTTGCTTTGCAGATAAACTTAATGAGTAGGCCGCTAAAAAAGTTCAAGTTTCTTTTGTGATACTACTAAATTGACCAGTAAATTCATCATTCTGTGTTTGAGAAACCGGCAAATGATCATTACCCAGTTCGGGTTCGGCCTTTGAATATAATGTATAGATGTTCTCCTTCTTTATCAAGGTCCTGCGGAGGCATCTTTGTGGAAGAGAGTAAAAAAGTGTCTCTCATTGCTTGTATTAGAGTCTAGATAGATATCTTGAAATCTTTATAAATCACGTTTCTGAGACATGCTGACACGATCTCTCAACATCTGTTTTATTCAGTGGTGTTTCAATAGTAGTATGGATCAATCCAATGGATACCATTTAATTTCAAGATTTACATGCAACATAGCCTTCGTTACTTCAAGAGATTAGCATGTGGAGTATGTACATGGTATTGCTAATTGCTCGCATGTGTATTACTGCAGGTGATAACAGTAGAACCTGGGTGTTACTTCATTGAAGCCTTGTTACTTCCTGCAATGGAAAATGCACAAACGTCAAAGTTTTTCAACCGTGACGAGATCAGCAGATTTAGAGGCTTTGGTGGGGTTCGAATTGAAAGCGATGTGGTAAAGTTGCACAAGATTACCTTTATACTCGACCATTAATTTATTTGTGCTCATGAAGTTGGTATTAAATGTATTTGTGGGGCATCTATCTGCAGTATGTTACCAGCGATGGTTGTGTGAACATGACCAAGTGTCCACGGGCGATAAAAGATATTGAGGCTGTGATGGCTGGTGCTCCTTGGCCAATTAACACCATGAGCATTCCTTCTCTCAGTTCTATTTCTTAACCAAGTTACTCCTCTACTGCTGTACTAAAGTATTAAATTTAGATGGAGATTTTGGAGCATTAATGTGACATGGGTATAATTCTTGATATTTGGCCTCATTGATCGCAGGTTGAAAAACTCACTAGGCTTCGTATCACATATTTTGTGTAACGTTTGCATATGCTTGAAATAGTATTAGAGATTGTTTATCAAACAGCCCAAAATAATGTCTTTGTTTAGCAGGAAATAAGGGTGTTAATTCTTTTTTGGCTGGACAATTATAAGAGTTTGATGTTCAATCTGTATAATCGAATTTACAATTTGAATTTTCTCCTATTAATCAATTTTGTAATAACTAATAACGATCAGATCAGTCTTTAATCAACAATATACATATTTGTAAATTTGAGACGATTCACTATATCTTTTAGCATATTGGCTATGCTTGGTTTTTTCTCCAGTATTTACAGTTTTGAAATTTAAACAATTTCACCTTTCAACTCATAATTTGTCTTAAACAACACAACACACACAAAGGAAATGTGTGGAGCTGTGTTTAAATTGTGACTCAAAACAAAAAGATCCGTTCATAAACCCCTACTTAAATACTTTCCAGATTATTATCGGAGCAAAACCATGGATGTAGGGATGAACCACCACAATATGACGCCGGAGGCGGCGGCGCAATTCAGCGATAGAATTCATTTGGTGCTTTCTCGGTGGGCTGCACTGCGGATGGCCATCGAAAACGAATGGGGCGGCTGCGACTCTCTCCAGAAATCGCAGCAGCTCGGCCACTATCTCTTCAATTTCCTAACTCAATCAAAATGTATCTCTCATAATTCTAGCTGACTCCTTGTTAAAAGCATGTTATGCGCTTGAAGGTCTTAGAGTTTATACTTTTGCAGTACGAGAATTCGATTTAGAATTCGTTCGATTATTTGGTGCGCGGTAATTGTCATGTTTGCTTGAGACTCGGTGTCTATTCAATTCTCTTTTTTAAGTCATGAATTGCTACAAGTTAATTTTTGTTCTCATGTGTACTTTTTCCATGTGATGTTGATATTTATGCACGTTTTGTCCAGTTCCCAGTATAAAATAGAGTAAATGGAGTATGATACGCTTCCCGTGTGTGTGTAGTGTGGGAGAGAGTTTTTTAGAGTGGGAGGATGACATTCAAGTATAATAAATCAAACTTTGTTCTACTTGTAAGCAATGCAAGTCACGGTTAATTTATTATACTTGCTGCATCAAGTATATATTGATGATGTAAAGGATATACTTTTTGAATTCATGGACTCTCTCAATAATGAGATTGAGGACGGCAGCATCGAGGAGGTATGTCTTCTTCATCTATTTGCCCTAAATTTTTAGTAGCCACTTCATGTTCATGGGGTCTGAAGGTCTCAACTAGATCCAACAATCTCATTTTCACCATATTTCAGAAAGGTTTCAGATATTTCATATGTGAACAATCCAATATTTGAATTAGAAGCAGGCACTGGCCTTGTGTAGCTAGTTCGACATAGAAAACACTTCTAGATTGCATTGTTGCTACACTGGGGATTCCAGTTAAGGAGAAGACAATACTCCTAAACTCCAGTCATGCTCAATTTATACTATTAATATAGAAGAAAATAGCCCTTCTTTGCTTTGTACTTGAGTTGTTTCATGGTTGAAGATGAAATATTAGGAAAATACATACGTATCAATCACCATATTCCAATTTTTCTATTCTTTCAATGAAATACTGATTTATTTTCATTTTTTATTTTGTAATTTTTTTTACGCAGGTTGCAGAAAAATTGATGCTAATGCGTGAAGAATGTTTAGAAGGTAAGCTTGACTCGACATTCGACAAAAAAGCTGCGTGAAACAAATATCCCGAGTGTTTCTTATACCAGACAGGTAAGACTGCCACTTATCTCCTATATTTCTGTGTTGATGGGAAAAGTTTTAGGATTACGACCTGTGTGGTTAGCCCATATCTGTATTATTTATTTCGCCAGTGCCAATTGAGAGCTTTCATGATGTTCAATAACAAAAAGAAATAAAGGCAACGAGATGGATTTATTTAGATTAGAATGGAAATGGAAAGTGGCTTAATTTTAACTAGCATGCAGTTTCGAGTGACCTAATAGAATATTAGACTGCCATAACCTCTGGAAGCATCCCTTAAGTGTTTGCCATGGTAGTCGTCTGGTTCTATTAGAAGAAATGTGATGTTTGACCACCGTAGTTGTTCGGGAGTGGTGCACGCATAGTTCAGTTTTTGTTCCTGCAATTTATAACCTAATTTCATGGATATTTTTGGTGTATGCATGTACGAAATGATATATAGGATTCACTACCTTCCAATCTATTCATGTTACTGGCAGTTATCCTGTCTTTCAATTTCTAATTTTGTCAGGCCAACAGCGATGACGAGGAAGACAGTGATGAATAGGATACTGAAGATGCAATAATAAAGAACAACTCGTCAGCGGTGGAAGTTGATGCTCCACAACCACTACGCCAATCGAGTCTCGATCAAAAGGATACTGTGGCTGATGAAACTGGTATGAAAGATGCTCCTGAAGTTTTAGACGGATGGACTATTGTTTCAAAGAGGCGTAGTAAAGGGAGAAAAAACTGAGATTGGTTACATTGTTTGCCTTTAGGCTGGCTTCGTATAGGTAGAAAAACTCAAGGATCTTAAGAGAACATTGTAGTTTGTTGAGAAAAAGCTTCAGATCTATCGGTTACCTTACTAATTTACAATGATACTGCACGATTCCTCTGAAGTTTCTTGTATGTTCCAGGATATATGTTGTTCAAATCTCAATAAAATTTAGCACTCTTCAGTTTCTGTCTTCTTCAATCCCTTCACTATACTTGATCTTTACGATAAATAGTGGGAGAAACTTAAAATTTATCAGGAAAGTGATAAGCTTTCCATCTCTTCTGTTATCCAGGGCAATTGCTGTTCTTTGGCACATCTTTTATAGGTAAGTATTGCTAGGGCAGATTGGAGTGTCAATAAAATTAGCCATATCCACCTTATGAGTGAAGAGTCTGGAAACTATCCATATATCACCGTAGGAGATAGTACCTTTTCACTAGAATGTCACAGAATTAGACATCAGCTGATGCTAGTTTCCAAACTAATGTAGATCAGAGAAAATAACTGGTCCACTCAGTTAGTTCTTTTCACTACATCCATTTCATTTCTAGAAAGTTGTGCCAATCACGGAAAACTGTAACCATCTTCCACCAAATTTATTTGGTTAGGTTTTGCAAAATGAGGATGGGTTGCTGGCTTGGTCATTCTTAGATGTAGCTTGTCTGCCTTTCATAGATCATCTATTTGAATGCCCTCCCACAAGTCTTAGTCAGATAGGCTTGATTTGATGATATGTCCTGTTGTACTATATGCCCGTTTGTGTGCTTTTGTAAGCCCCCTTTTAGCCAAAACGAAGCCCCTCCTGCAAATTAGTATGGTACACTGATTAAATTTGAAATGGAAAAAGGAACCTTGTACAAAGACCTGCATTGCGTTGCTGTTACATTTTAATATGTCCAGCCATAGGGGTGCGGGTTGCTGATTTTCTACTAGAGACATCGATTGTAAAGAGCCAGTCACATTCAGTTAGCATCTCTGCTCACCCATTGATCAACAGAAATTGGAGCTAATTACAACCTCACTAGCTATTTGCCTGCCCCAATCTCAGCTACTAGCTTCCTCTTATCCAGTGTGTACCATATCTTTCCAGATTCCCACTGCCTCATGCCGCTCTCTATTCTCTAGAAGCTCATGGGAAGATGAAGAGAGCAGCTAATTGTTGAATGAAATTGTTTCTGATTTTATCACCTAGTTTTGTGTAATGCCTTGAAGAGAACTAGTGAAAGATATAAGGCCGTAATCTTTTGGTTCCATACACCAACTTAAATTAGCCTTGCTATATCAAATATGGAGTTATAGTTGTGCAAATTATATTTTAAAGTTTGCATCAAACATTTTCCTCATCTCCAGATTGGCTGAAAGAACTATTCTTGAGTCATTGGAAAAAAGGAAACCTCTTGTTGGGGTATGCATGTTGTTTAACTTTTCCTCCATATTTTCTCATTTTGCTGAACTTGATTCTGATTCTCATCATGATTGCCTGGTTTTCAAATTGATGTGGATGCTATGGTTCAGTCTTTATACCTCATGGCCTGGGGCACCTTCTAGCACATGCTTTTTGTTGCTTGCAGGTATTGGTAACTTTGAAACAATGACATGTTTCCATGATTGTTTACTTTACAATTATTGACCTGTTTTAGGGAGCCGAAAGACCAAAAGAAGCTGGCTTGAAGTCTCTGCGCACCTGTAGACAACTCTTTTTTTTTTCTTCTTTTTTTTAATATATATACTAAATTAACCAGTCGATTCATCATTCTGTGTTTAAGAACCCTGCAAATTACCATTTCCAAGTTCGGATTTTTAATATAATGCACAGATGTGGAACAAGGTAAAGAGAAAGTCTCCCATTGCTTGTATAGTTAAGAGTCTAGACAGTTATCACGTTTTTATGAGACATGCTGACACCATCTCTCAACACCTGTTTTATTGAGTGGTGTTTCAATACTAGTATGGATCAATCCGATGGATACCATTTACTTTCAAGATTTAGTATGTGGAGTGTGTGTATATATATATATATATTATTGTTAACAGAACAGTAGAACTTGGGATTTACTTCATGGATGCTTTGTTACTTTCAAAATCTCCATTTTAAATAGTGATATATTGAAATATAACGTCTAAATAAAACAAAATGATTTATTGAAATGAGATGAAAGAAGTATATGATGCTAATATAAATTATAAAAGGTTTGAAATTCGAGTTACGGCTAATTAGTCGTCTTTGAATTTATTGAATTGATAATTAAATTTATAACGTCAAATAAATTCACAGAACAAATAATTATGCAGATTGTAAATTGATGAGCATGACGATAATTTATGGATCATAAGAGAGAAAAAGTGCAACTTATTTGAAGTGGAGACGGTTCACTACAAGATGACAAGAATTCAGTACTTCATTAAAAACAAGGAAAGTTTGGCAACCCGACCCGACCGACCCGATACCCACTAAGAGAAAAAGAACGCATATATTTAGAGGTGGGAAATATTAAAAAGACAAGACACAAGAGCAACATAAACCCTAATTCTCCAGCCACTCAATTCTCCTCCCCCGCTCTAAAACCCTACTTCCCAAGCCCCGAAATCCCAACGCCCTCAAATTTTCCTCAACTCATACTTTTCGGATTATCGGAGCAAAGCCATGGATGTAGAAAACAATGTTGATGCGAATGCCAGCGGAAGCTTGGCCGCCACAGCCAACCAGCCGACAAAGATCAGGTTCCAATACGATGACGACGAACAAGCCGAAACCATCGAAGAAGTTGCCACCAATTGCTCGAATCTCGATGAGGATTCCACCATGTGCGACCAGGAGGAGTCCTTAGTCACTGGGGATGATAAGACCAGCGCTGATTACTACTTCGATTCCTACTCGCATTTCGGTAATTATTTAGTTTTTTTTTTTTAGTTTTTTTTTTCATTCGCAGTACTAATTGATAATAAAAGAACTCATCATTGGTTATTTTTGTGATTCTTTGCAGGCATCCATGAAGTAAGTACCAGAATTTGGAAGCAAAGCTGTTGGCCTTACAGTTTTCTTACCTGTGGAAGGCATTCTCTTTATGTTTTTTGGATGACTTTCTTATCTTTCAATCTGATTTTATAACTCGTGGAATGCAGGAAATGTTGAAGGACGTAATTAGAACAAAGACATACCAAAATGTGATTTATAAAAATTCTTTCCTTTTTAAAGACAAAATAGTACTTGATGTAGGTGCTGGGACTGGAATACTATCACTTTTCTGTGCCAAAGTTGGCGCTAAACATGTTTATGCGGTAATGAAGCCAATTTAATTTTATCCTTTATTTCAAGTAGTTGCATTTTTGTTCACTTGTATATCTGCATTATTTTTACTTAATTGCAATGAAGATTATAAATCTGGTCTCCTACATCCCTATCACTTTGTGAATCACTTGTTTGCTATTGTCATTGTAATAAATGCTTCTTAAAAAAACTCCACCTGATTTGTCTGCAAAAAAGTAGGAAAAGTCTGATGAAAATCTTTGTTTTGAGCTTCTTTGAAAGTAAATATTTGATTATGTGCATTTGTTTTTCAGGTGGAATGCTCCAGCATGGCCAGTACAGCTGAGGAGATTGTAAAGCTAAATGGATATTCAAATGGTAATGCTCTTTTGGTATAAATTTTTTGAAATCCAATGTCTTACGAATTTTTGACGCCTACCTATTTTGTCATTTCAGTTGTAACTGTTCTTAAGGGTAAGATTGAGGAGATTGAACTTCCAGTTGCCCAAGTTGATGTTATCATTTCTGAGTGGATGGGGTATTTTCTAGTATACGAGAATATGCTGGACACGGTGCTTTATGCTCGTGACAAGTGGCTAGTAAGTCCTATTTTAGTTGCAATTTATATACCCTAATGCTGTTGGTACTACTTTCCTGAAATACAAATAAATGGCGCAGACAATACTATATTTATGTATTTTGGCCAGTTCTTTACAATGTTTTATGTTTTGTTGCATTTTATTTGCAGGCCAAAGATGGAATTGTATTGCCTGACAAAGCCTCCCTTCATCTGACTGCAATTGAAGATGCCGACTACAAGGAAGACAAGATTGAATGTGAGCTTTAATCGGTTGTAATGCATTGCTGGTTAGAGAAATTATTTGACCCCTTTTTGGGTTTCTTTCTGTATGTGGTGCTCAACTTTCTCCTGCATGTTCACTCTGATGCAGTTTGGAATAATGTATATGGGTTTAACATGAGCTGCATTAGAAAGCAAGCCATAGCAGAACCCCTAGTAGATACTGTAGAACAGAATCAGATTGTTACCAACTGTCAAATGCTCAAGGTGGAACTTTCTTTCTGGCTCCGATCATGATTGTTTTTAATAATTGTTAATCCTTTAGGTCATGCTGTACGTTGAGAACTGCCTTCCTAAATTATTTCTATTCCATGATTTCAGACCATGGATATTTCAAAGATGGATTCGGTAGATGCTTCTTTCACTGCCCCCTTTAAGCTTGTGGCTGAACGGGATGACTACATCCATGCTCTGGTCGCTTACTTTGATGTTTCTTTTACCAAGTGTCATAAACTGATGGGCTTCTCTACAGGTATGTGTTGTTACAAATCTACATTTTGTTGCTTTTCAAGAATCCTAGTTTACCATATTCTTACTACCTCTGCTGGTTTGCTTATCTGAACTAAAACAGTAATTCTGTGTGATTATGGATTTCACTGGTCAGGATGTTTTTGGCTACTTTTATGGTTCTGATAATATTTTACAGACTGTTTGGTCCGAACTTATTTGCTGCATTCACCTTTTCTATTATTGTCATTTTTGGGACAGATTCGGAAAAACAGACTTCATTCTTATCATTTTCAGATGAATTGAAGTCATATTCCATTCCTGCTTCTGATCATGAATGCAACTCTATGATACAGGACCAAAGTCCCGGGCCACACACTGGAAACAGACGGTCTTATACCTAGAAGATGTGCTTAGCATTTGTAAAGGGGAGACATTGACGGGGACCATGACTGTGGCGCCTAATAAGAAAAATCCTCGTGATGTGGATATAACTGTGAAGTATTCACTAAATGGACAGCACTGCCAGGTCACAAGAACTCAACATTATAGAATGCGCTGATCTTATGTGTGTTCCCTTACGCCGGTGGAGGATTCAAATAGAGACTTCTGCTTGGTGTTCTGCCATTTCTACTGTCATAGATAGAGCTTTCCATTTCTGATGAGTTATGTTATTTTTGTCAATGCAGCTGGGATCTGTCACCAGCATGTAACATTACAGTAGGATCTACATCCTATTGCCTCAATTATATTTATATGGAAATTATTGTTTTCTCGAATTTGGTTATTCATATTTAATTTTGTTACGTTTGCTTTTAGCTCCGAACATATATGGACAATGTATGCAAAATCCTTAAAGGTGACTTTGATCGTATCAAGGTCAAAAGTGGAATATTGGGTTTGTTTCATCTAGTTGTTTTATCTCATCCATGTTGTTTTCCAAGTGGGATTTTGCTCTTGTATATATCTTCCATGCTATTGCTCATAAATGGGAGTTTACGTGCACAATGTAAGTTGCGGCCGTAGGTTCTCACTGTCACTGGCATAAAGATATGGTTCAACCCGTTCAATTTAGTGTTGATCAAAATTGGTGAAAAGCGCATACTAAAATTGTGAAAATTACTAAAACAACAATGAACAATGACCTAATGTAAACTTTTTATATAGATCCATCTCTGCTTTTTATATAGATCCATCTCTGCATCAATTCAATTTCAAACTTATAAATTGTCTTGTTTCTTAAATGAAAGCGCGATTCATTATCATATTGTAGCGTGGATTTTGAATTGCTGATGTTACATCAAAGAACAAGAATTGGGATTCTCATCACTAAATAATTGAGGCGCAAACACAAGTTGAGGAGTATCGGAATTGCAATTGGCATCATTTTGGTCTGGATTTTGGGCATTCTTGTTTATTTTGGTTTGCTTGAAGATCTCAGCATGCCTCCCACCTCTCTTGTTGATGAACTCCACAAGCTTCTTTGGGTCCATACTTCCCTTCACAATCACCGTGTTCTTCGCTGCATCCGGATCCACTGTTTGCACACCTACATACATCGTTCACAAAAAACAACGTTACTGGTTGCGGACGTTGGGTCAAAGTTGAAGAAAGAAAAGATCGTTGATGCCTAACCTTCCATTTTGAGGATGCAATGCTTCACTTCTTTTGCACACCCCTCACAGTGTATGTAAATTCTCAATACTACCTCAAACAGCTCTGGCTGCAAAAACAAATGACCAACTATTTTGGGATTTTTGAACTACCTCTAAGTTAATGTTAATTATAAGGATAACCAAATCTAAGAGAATATTATAATGTCTTCTAAAAGAACAATATATAATATATAACTTTTAAAAAATAACAATACTCCATTTGTCCCAAAATAATATACACACACTCTTATCCACACGAATTTTAATAATATTAGGTGAGACTGTGAATGTATTGTGGGAATAATAGTGGACCACACGTGAATAAGTTGTGAAAATGGAGATAAAAAAATAAGGGATTTGTGATGAGGTATTTGTTCACAAGTAGAATATGCACACTTTTGTGCGACGTACCGAAACGGAAATGTTTTTTTTTTTTTTTTCGATTTTACTCAAAAGTTTTCATCTTAAAGACACGAACCAATAAAATATAAATTTAGAGGAGTCTTGTATGAGATCTTCTTGTTGTGATGGTTTATGATATGGATATAATATTGAATCTTGAGCTATCTCACATAATACAATCTCACACAAATTTTTGTGTCAAAAAGATATTACCTCAGGTGGCTTTTCCTCTTTCTTCTGGTCTTGTTTGTGAGGTTTGGGAGAGATCAATTCAACGTGCTTCCCACTTTTCTTCCTCAATCTCTCACTAACTTTGATAGGGTCGGCCTTTTCCCCCTTCACAGTCACTTTATGATTCTGGGCATCGATTTCGACCCCCTCCACACCTAAACAAGATTCTCACCATTTAAGAGTTAAAAATATTCTTAATTTACATTTAAAACTATTTTTTAAGAAATCCTAATCCTATATATATGTATAATTAATAAAATACTTTGTAGCTAGGAACCTTGAAATCCACGAAGATACTTGAGCACTTCATTTGCGCAGCCTTCACAATGAATATAAACACCCAAAACTATCACCCCTTTTGAATTGATGTTGTCATTTTCATTTGGGGTTGCTGCACAACTCATTTAATTTGTTATTTTAGATATGCAGATTAATAGTTTTGCAGAAATGTGATTTTTCTAAGGTATATATAAGTGCTATGTAGGTATTATCGTGTACACACTCTGATCTTACTTGGAAAATCTTTGCAATAATGGTTATATAAGTAGATTTCTTATTTTGTAGGCTGTAAAAGAGATAGTAATTTCTGGTATTAGACATTGATTTGCTGATTTTGTGACATAAACCGGATTCTATAATTTCATATATCTGAAGCTGTAAATGGGAACAAGTTTAATGTATTGGTGTTTTGCCACATTAAGGGATCTTTTTCCCTCAAATTTGGATGAAAAATAGTACTCTTAATTAACACCATATATAAAAATAAAATTATCGAATAAATAAAAAATCTTACTTTTCCTAATATGCTATACGAAAAATGAGTGAAACAAAATAACCTAGATATGATATTGGGTTTTTCGGATTTTTGTATGTAATTCTTTTCACTCTATAATGTGAAATTCAATTTGGACTAATTTTTTTTATGTGATTTACAATTGTTTCAAAAGTACATATACTATTTTAATATAATATACTTCTATAATAACGTGTTTTATATATTATAATAATACATTTTTATGACAATAGTAAATGATAATAAAAGTTTAATTTTATATATTATGAGAAGAAACCTTTTAACCTGATAGTATTTTTTGAATATTCTCATTAATTAAGTAATATGCATCTTCTTCTCTTTTTATCTTTTTCCGGTTTTGCAAGATGTGATATTTTTTATTAAAAAAAAAAAAAAAAATAGTCACACCACCGCCTAGTTAAGAAATAGATTCTCTAACTTATTACAATCTTTTATATTAATTAAGGTGTTTGGGGGTCTGAGCCTTGTGAATAAGTTCATTATGTCGATACAAAAAACAAGTAAAATAATTATTATACAATTCTGTTCGCATCGACACTGATTTTTAGTCCATTAAAATACACTTTCCTTGTGCCTTGAAATCATAAGTATATGATTTATAAATTGTATTTGTAATTTCTTAAGAAAATATATAGTAGTCGACAAAATAATTACATTCGGAACACTGTGGTTATGTCATGAAATCATAGTCTGTCTTGAAAGAATCGCATGCATGTCATGCCATGAATCTTACATTAGCCACAAAAACATATTATTTAATTTGACGTTTTATGGGTGACTCGATCTTAAAAATTGTTAATTAGAGAAATTAATTACTACTTGGATACAAATTCCTTTCCATCATTAATTTATTAGCATTAGCATTTTAACGACAAATATTGTCTTCATTTTGTCGATCATTGTAGTTTGCAATTGTTTAAAAAGATTAATCTTGTAGTATCTAATCAAAATGCAGATATTTCAGATGTCACGAGCGTCGACATGCCAACTTCTCTTCTCTCTCTTCATTTCTTGGATGTCATGCTCACTTCAACAGTTGTGAAATTGTACCAAATTCCAAATTTCGAATTTGCGACGATCAAACCTTCAAGTGCAATGGCGAGTCGGTCTACAGCGCTTCATTACTTTGAAGTTTGATTATAAGTAGATAATCTGCAAAAGCAACTTAATTAACTGATTATGGCTACCTGCCTTGTATGTAAAATGATTAATTACACTCTATGGTTTGATTATTGTATCAAGTTGCAAAAATAGTACGATGAACCTTTGAAATATTTTAAAAAAATTCTGACCTTGCAAAAGGGTTGTGAGTATGTTTGAGACATAAATTTTTCGGTCCCAAAAAGCTAAGGTGGACAACCGTAGTCTGGTGTGAATTTCGAGCAAAATTATATTTATGATTAAAATGTATGATCTGATCTTTTAAAAAATAATATGATCTATAAAATATTTAGAATACACTCATGTCTTTTAAAAAAACAAACATTGCACGAGATAAAATTTGAAGCATCCATAGGACAAGTTGGACTTTTGGAGTCCAACGTGGATGTGCAACAAATTTTCTGAAATCATGTAAAAAATTTCTTTTCCCTCTTCCTCTCACAATTTAGTGTTTACTATTGAAGTTATGATTAATTATAAGATGATGTCGTTTGATGATCATGATAATTCCTACATGAATATTGGTCTAGAGTTTGGATTAAGGAAGAATGAATAATGGTTCTAACTGAAACTGAAATTTGTAGAATGACATCTCATGGCAATGTAATCAAACAAGAGGTTGGAATGTCCATAAATGAGAGCGAATATATAGTATACGAAGAAATCAATAGGAAACTAGCTTCCTCCATTGCAATTTGCAAATATATTGAGAGAGATAGAGAGATGAAAGGGAAACGACAGCTTCCACATAATTTTTTAAGAAATTGACCAAATGTCCATACGTTACTTGGAGGTTCAAACTAATTTTTCCGATGCCGAAAATTCATCACATGTCATAATTAAATTTTTTGCGAATATATAAAGTTAATATTATTTTTGCAACTTGAAATAAAGGTCGGCCATTACTTTTGCATAAAGACAATTTCCACATAATTTTAGCCCAGCATTCCATCTCAATATTCCGGAACCTAAACTTTTAGCTCTTTTGAAAGATCAAGATTTTCCATGACAATTTCAAAGGCTAGATTATTTTTACAACTCAACCTAAAAGACCGCCATAAAATATAATTAATCATGTATGTCTTTTGTCCCATTATAAGTGATCTATTTAATTTAGATAAGCAGACTAAGAAAGTTGTATTTTGTATATAAAGTGATATGGTCCACTAAATTTGAATAACTTTTTGTGTGCAAAAAGCTTCATTTTTTGAACATGCCACTTATAACGGGACAATCCAAAATAATATACATGCTACTTTTAATGGAACAAAAAGAATATATTTTTATATTATCATGTATGTGCGTCGGTTAATGTAATTACCTACTAAGAATCAATCTAATTATTTATCTATCATTCAGTTAAGTGGATTAAACATGACTTGGTCACATCATATACTATTTGGTTGGGTAGACTCAGTTTGATACTTAGTCTCGGGATACTGCTACATAGAGCTAGTTTTGCGTTATGAGTTTTAGTATCCCTCTTATATCATACAGAGTTAAACTCGAGTGATCTTGAACTTATTCAATTCGGATAACCTCAGACCAATTTAATCTCTAATATTTTTTTTTTCAAATAATAATATTTTTAAAAACACCCTTACGGCCTATATATTTGGCAAGAAAGTAATGTTGTTGGGAAATATGATTCTTGAAAATATGAATTATATGAATATGATTCTTAAACAAATTACTTATCCTATGTTTGAAAATATCAAGAAAAACTACTAGGATTCTGAACTTATATTGATTAATTAAATTCAATTAATTAATAGACGTAATAACTACATAATAATTAATATGCACCAATTTTTCTTCTAATAATTAAAGTGAGATTTCCTTAAATTAAATTATTAATTGAAAACAACAACAACAATGATGATGATGATGGATACAATACGAAGTATGATCCATAATTCTAAAAATTACATTAAGATTTACTTAATAAGTTATTAGAACATAATAATAATAATAATATAATGATAATATTAAATACATAAGTAGATAAGAATCTTGAGATTAGAAAAGAAATACATAAGAAAAGCTATAGGATAAAAATTCAAAAGTTGCACTACTTTCTTTATTTTCAAGATTTTATTTTTTTTGTTAGAGAAGATTCAATTAAACATAGAAATTTAAAAATCTAAAATCAAATTATTTTTCTAAAATAAAATCCATACCAAACAAATAGGCCTTTACTCAAAATCATGTATGGGTTTAAAGATGAAGCTAAAGTTTCAAATATACTTTTAGGTACAAATACATCATTAAAGATGTATTTGACCATTATTTCTTTTTTTGGAAGATAGTTATGGGATATTAACACCTACATTTTAAATACATGACATCATTAAATGTATGGATTGACTTTAGTAGCAGCCTATACTTAATCTCACTCTCCAAGTCGTACTTCTTAATTAAGCGTTGGAGAAACTAGAGACTTCATCAACAATTAAATCAATTATATCATGTGATGTGAGTGCTCTATGTTGCAAACTAGAATCATACTCAATCTAATCCGCAAAATCACGTTGAGGCATTATACAACATGATATAGCTAGGTTGAATAAACAATATTTTAAATTTTCCATTTCATTGAGTGATCGTGCATGCTTGCATTTGCATACGTGGAATTATTGTGAATTTACAAATTTTAGTAACAACAAAAAATCCATGGAATAGGATAAGGCAATGTAGCATTTCACATGCATTCACATGTGTAGTCCCGTTCAGAATGAATGAATGCATCACTACTTATTACAACTATCATTTCTTCAAACCATGTACGTAGTTGTCGGCGAAATTTAAGGGTAGCAATGTTTTTTTATACATCTGTATATCTTTTATGTCGTCTACCAATTTATTATAAATGTTGGTAAGTTTTCGTTTAACTTTTTCCTATAATGATATGTTGGATACTAGTCTCATAGGGGAACTCAAACTGACATGAATGAGGAGTTACACATTACTTCAAAACAAAATTAAATTAAAACTAAAAATATAATAAGTTGAGATTCAAAACATAGGAAGATAAATTATTAAAAAATATTGGAAGTGATATATATATACTTTAATATGTATGGTAAGTTAAGGGGAAAATATTGAAATAATACAAAATAAATTGTTGGATTTTCTATTGATATTTATTTTCAAGTTATGTATTAAATATCTTAATTGGTAGGGGATGATTTCTTAAAGAGTAAGATGAGCTACAGAAACATGATAACAAGAAAGAAAAAGACGTACGTCCAAGTTGTTTTGGGAGTATATCAAATTAATCAATTAAATAGAGCATAATTCATATATCTGATCTTAGAGATCATAATTGATATGGTAATTACGTACCATGTCATTTATATTATAATTTTGTATATCAAATACAATCATAATTAGTGTTTAATGCATGAAATGTACATGACTCATAGTTTAACTGTAATGATATTCCCTCCACATTGTCTGCCCGCTTTTGTTTGTTTTTTCTTTTATCTAATTTTAACAAGGTAATTAAGAAGAACAGTATATTCCCCAATGTATTTGAGGACACTTGCATTTAGAAATTTGGTCCTAATTAAAGTCAAATGTAAAATTGTATTGTATGGGAATCCAAGATACATAGCTTCGACCCAATATTCTTCCACACACGTCCCCTCTCCAATAAATATTAATTATTTTCCATGTTTCAAACCTCAATAATTCTTTCCACAAAATTATGGTTACCATTCGCCCCACCTTCCTCTCCATCTTCTTCCTCCTCCTCCACCTCCCTTGCTTCTCCCCCTCCCCCCGTCGCCGCCGCCGCAAGTCCTCCTCCGCTCCAAAAACCTACTTCATTTCCTTCTTCAAACGCCTCTTCTCCTCCTCCTCCTCCTCCTCCCCTGCCGCCTCCAACTTCGCCCCACTACCATTTTTTCCCTCCACCCGCTCCCCCTCCTCCTCCACGCGCTCTTTACGCCTCAGCCCGACGCTCGTCACCGCGGACATCCACCCGTGCTCCACCTGCGGTGAGGTCTTCCAATCGTCGCCACTCCTCGAGCGCCACCGCTCCACCAGCCACCTCGTCTCGGAGCTGGCCGATGACGATGAGAACATCGTGCGGATCATATTCAAAACGGGCTGGCCCAACCCGGACCGTACTCCGAACATCCACCGGATCCTCAAAATCCACAACAGCCCCGCGATCACCTCCCTCTTCGAGGAGTACCGGGAGGGCGTCAAGTCACGCGCGGCGGCGGCGGAGCGGGACGAGCGGTGCGCCGCCGACGGCAACGAGCTGCTGAGGTTCCACTGCACCACCTTCGTGTGCGGGCTCGAGTCCGGCGTGTGCGGGCGGCTTTACTGCAGCCTGTGCGGGATCATCCGGAGCGGATTCTCGCCGAAGATGGACGGAATCTCGACGCTGCCGAGTCAATGCCGGCGGACGTCGAGGCGGAGTTCGAGTTCATGAGCGTCAGGCGCGCGGTGCTCGTCTGCCGGGTCGTTGCGGGTAGGGTCGGGTGCGACCCGTGGGAGGCGGATAAGGAGGATCCCGGGTTCGAGTCGCTGGCGGGTCGGGGGGAGGGGGATAACGACGAGGATGAGATTCTGGTTTTTAATCCGAGGGCTGTGCTCCCCTGCTTCGTCATAGTGTTTGATTGCTTCAAACCGTAGATTGTTACTCCATGCACTTTCAAGTGTTCATACTCATGGTTTACTTATTTACTGTCTTTTCTTCTACTTATAATAATATATATTATTTTATAGTTATTTTTGTAATATGTGTGATGGGAATACTGTATCCAGTGAATCAATGTTAAAATTTGCACACAGTCATTTCAAGTTTGCGACGTTCTCTTGATATATATGGGGATTAAAAAAAAAAGAATTAATAATAATTTTTCATTTATCCTCGTGATACAAATTCCTAGTCTATTGATTGGACGAAAAACGTGTTATCAACTAAATTACACTTCATAATCTAGTTGAGAGATATTGGAGAAATTATCCCATGAGTTAGGCAACCTATATGAATAAATAAATAAAAAAAATTCCGAAGCTGCAGCCTGCCCTTGGCATAGTATATGAGATGAGATATAGAGTCTAAATTTTTTTATTCACCATTTTCCACATCAAAATTAATTATTTTAATTAATATTAATATAAAAATACAATTTATTATAATATAATACATCATAACTAATATTTATTTTTTTAAAATGAAATTAAAAAAATTATATATCTTATTTCTGAATTATTAATTCTAATAATCATTTTTTATCTAATAAAGATGACAATAAATTTTATATTATAATTATATATCACAATTTGATACAATAAATTTTTGATAGTTTGTACAAAATTTAAGTGAAGTATACAAAATTAAAATTAAAAAAACAAAAAATATGTAAAAAAATGGCGTATATTTTATATTTGAAAAAAAATCTTATTATGTAACTTTCAAAAGTTTGAAAAAATTAAAGTAATAAAGTTTGAAAACTAAATAATGAGAATTCGCCAATATTTGGGTCGACTCTATTGGGCTCGGGCTATCTTTGGGCCAACCCTATCAGGTTGATGGTTATTCGGTTTAGTCATTCGAGTTGAGATTTTTTGTTGAGATTTTTTTCAGGTTATAATTTTTCAGCCATAACCATGTCGGATTGTCGGGTTAATCGGAACAATCCATTGGTTTCGAGCAAAATTGACATCCCTAGACAATAAAACATTTGAACACTATGTTCGAAGGAGAATAGAGTTAGCAGGTTGAGTGAGTTCAAACTTGAGCAACAAGTGAGCAGGGGCTCTGGCGAGCAAAGCATTTGAATGAATACATCCAACCACTCACTTGAAATCTAGTGAATTGAGTATTGTGATATACATATATTGGAAAGCTTTTGTAGCTAAATATGTAGCCCTTCAATGCTGTATTGGCTCTATATTATGACGCGGATTTGACCATGGTTGTGGCCGCAGCAGTGGCGGGCATAAGAAGACAATCAACAGGAGGCCAACAGGCGTCGTGCGGTGGCGCTATGCAACAAAAGAAAATCTGAAGAGCCTGTTAATCGTTTGGGGCTCTGGAGACTGCAATTTTAAGCCAAATTTGTCCTCACGTCTTCAGAAGAAAATTCTTCAATTCAGATTTTCGGAAAGTTAGTTCCGATTCTATCGAGTGATGGAGTTTACAGTTGATTGTTCTCCTGTTGTTAAGATTTGAATGAGACGAGCATTTTATTATATTGTTTAAAATTGTCCAAATAAACAATATGTTATCTTTTTTTATATATATAATAGCAAAAGCTCAAGCCAACAAGTGGGGAGCAAAAAATGTCCCAACAAGCCCACCGGCCCAAACAACAAAGGAAGAAGAAAAAACAGCTCCTAGCACAACATCCAAAGAGACAGCAACACCAAAAAATCAAAACCAAGCAAAAGGATGCAACAATAAAAGCCTAATTATTTACATAATAAGTAGAATTTTTTTGGAGGAATATCAGAAAATAATTAATTATAATATTCCAATTCAAAAAGAACTAATTTTGATACTCGAACTAAAAAAGAATTAATTTTAATATAAAAGGGCTAATTATTGTAAATCCACCTAGTATAATTAAATTCTAGTTTTTTCTATACATTATAAAATTAGTGACAAAATACTCAAACTTTAATCATTTTAGAATTTCTCCGAATTCAAATTCCACCAAAACAAAACCGGATTAAGAACCGAAATTTAATAAGTCATGTAACTTTAAACATTCGGATACTAACGTGGAATTATATATAACAAAATAGATACTCAAAAATTAGATATATAATGCTTAAAAGTCAAATATAGATAATTAATAGTAAAATGATGATGCTCGGAAGTCACATGCAAATTCACATCTAACTTCTCAGTATCATACATTTGAATATAATGCATTATTTGGCCATATATAATTTCACGTTAGTACCCAAATATTTAAAGTTATGCGACGTATTAGAATTTCTATATTAGATCAACATCAATTTGAGCAAATCTGTATTAGAGGGAGTTTTAAAAATGATCATAGTTTGTATATTTGGTCACCAACTTTATAATCTCAGGAAAAAAGCAAAATTCGACTATATAAATTTACAATTAGTTAGACGCGTGAAAAAAAAAAAGAATTTTTTTTAAAAATTCTAGAATCCCAAATTTGTTCCCTTCTCTCCCTCTTCTGCTACACAGCATCAAATCTGAATTCTTTGGCGACTATAAGGTAACTTTCCTTTCGGTAGTATTGCCAGTTTTCTAACCTGCTATTTGCCGATCAACCAATTAGCATGTAATTAGAGTTTATTAGTCGAATATTAAATTCCTGGGTTCCACAACAGTTTTATCTTTGTATCATTCAAGAAATAGCATTTTGAATTATTTCTCGATTGACGTTGAGCTGTTGATGCCGCTTTATATTCAGTTTGGATTATAAGAATCCTCGGATGAAGTAGAAAGCAAGCTTGTCCCTTTCATTTCTCTTAGGTTGTGCTAGTCCGCTTTTTTTATAAAGCGGTTTAGGCAAATCGTTTAGAGAGGAAATCATTTGCAGTGGAATATGTATGTTTGGGTGAGGAATACCAAACTTAGAAAGAAGAAAAAAAAGTATGAAACTAAGTTGAATGCGGTGGTTTGGTTTCATCTGCATAAAGTAGGTAGAGTAATTGTGTCGGCTTTGTTTACTTGGGGGTCTGAAATGTGGTAGTAAATGCTTGTGGTATCAGGTAAAACTTAACTCCATAAAGCCAAACCAAAATAGCAAATACTCATGGCTCTAAGACTCTCATCTGTTGTCTCCTCCACAGTGGTCCGTAGGCGACTCCCTCTGGTGGGTGCCTTTTGTGTTCTTAGTTTGGGCCTCTCCAATCTCTGCACCATTTCTCTATCTTCAAGAACAGGGTGTGCCCAGTCTCTCCCTCTTGTCCCTCTCTTGCGGTAACCTCACATTGCATACTTGGATGATTGATATATGCATAGCTGTTCAGTGGAGTGTTTTTTTCCTGAAGTGACGATTGACGTCTATGCTCCTTGATAAATACAGGACGAAATTTGGTACACACTTTGAGAATAAGAAATTCCATACTGTAAGGATGGAAGCAAGTAAGACGACCATGCCCAGCATTGTTGTGTATGTTACAGTTCCGAACAAGGAAGCTGGTTTGTTTCTGTTTCATATTTTATTGTGCTTAACTTATAGAACTTTGGGGTACTATGTGGTTACATAGTTTGGAGCTCTGTCACAGTTTTGCTAGTGTTTTTCATTGCTTGTAGATTGAAGTCTCTCAGTGAAGCTAATGATTAATCTTAGGAAGCTAATGATTAATCTTAGGTGATAGAAAGTAAATGTGTCATACTATTACTAGATGTTCTACTTATCATAAATCCATATAAAATATACTCCCTGTCCATGAAAAGTATACAATGTTTAGCTGGCACACGTTTTAAGAAAGATGTGTTTTTAGTGGATAAAGGGTATTACTAAGAGTCCCATTATATAGAAAAAGTGTGTTTTTTTTTTGGTAAATAAGAGACGTTTGTAAGTTTGAAATATAAAGTAGAGTATGAAGTCATATCCTAAAAATGAAAGTGGTATACAATTTGTGGACGCCAAATGAGGCAATTGCGGTATACTATTTGTGGACGCCAAATGAGGCAATTGTGGTATACTTTTTGTGTACAAAGGGAGTAGTATTTTCAATAGTGTTAAATACATTGTAAATTACAAATAATCCTCTCAATACAAATAGGATAATTCTTTAACTATTTTGAATATGGAAAAGAAGAAGAAGCTATTTTTAGGTTTAATATAACACTTCTAGTAAATTATAACTAATCAAAATTTTAATTTCATAGAAACTGCATTAAGTTCATCACAACAATCAATCAGTATGTATATCATTCTGTGATATCTTCTTTTTTTGGTTATTCATGGCCATTTTTTCATTTTAAAATAATTTCAATGGACTTAGGGTGATTTCATCGATAGTGAGAAACTTATAATATTTTATGTAGTTGATTCTTATTATGCAAAGAAATTATTTATTGTTGAGTTTATGAATGTACTAGCTTATAAAAAATCGCCATTCATTTTTCTTTATTTTTGCTGATACTTTTTCTTTCTTTTGTTTGAGATATTTTGACTTGGATATAGGGCGACTGCATATACTGTTTTTCTTAAACTTAGAGATTTGTTTGTATTTAGTTAGCGTATTTACCTATAAAATTTATTGACATCTAAAGGTTATCATTAGATATCGCTCTGACATGTTTACCTGTTATTGAGCCATCATAAATATTAAAGAGAAACTTATAGGGTATCCATCTCTTTGCAGGGAAAAAATTGGCTGAAAGCATAGTCAAAGAGCGGCTCGCAGCATGTGTTAATCGAGTACCAGGTCAAGCTTCTGAAAATTTAGGAAATATATAATACAGATGAAAGTACACTGTCAGTATATATTGAAGAATAAGTAGTCTCTCAAAGATTCTAATCTTGAGCGAAGATCTGATTGAGTTAGTTTGCAGTATCTCATTAACATTTAAGCTGTTATTAGCATTTGATATTATGAGTGTCAACTCCTACTTGTTTATTTGAAAAACTATGACTATTTTTGCATGTTAAACTAGTCATGGAATTGTTGCATTTTGGGGTAAATAATTTTCAATGCTTATTATTGCTTGATCTTGGAATAAAATCTAGAATTTTAAAGAATAAAATAAAATACTTTCCTCTTTTCTTGTCTTTGACATGCTGCTCTAAAATCTGCTACCTGTGCAATTTATTGTGTTTCCAAATTTATGTTTTTGAATTCCTTATTAATTGAACAATCAATTTCTTAATGATCTTCGTATGTGCTGAATTAGAGATAGTTCTTCGATATTTACCTATTGATGTTCCCATTCAATCTGCAATGCCTGCACTTACGTGATACTTAGAGCCGGAAATTTCTGGTCCAACCCAAATATTTTACCTTCTTTTTTCAAGGAAAAATAGTTTACTTGGATAGGCCATCAAAAACGAGGCCCAAAAAAAACCCGACCTACCTTGCTGGCGCAGCCCATTTTTACTTGCACTTATTCTTGTACACATTTAATGTGGAATGGGCTGGTCTGGCCTCTGAAATATATAGCCTGAGGTTTGCTGTCCTGTCCTGCCTGGTGGCAGCCTGGACAATTTGCTGCCTCTACTAAAAACTAACTTTTTTTATCCTCGGTGCAGGTGTTGAATCAGTTTATGAGTGGAAAGGAGAGGTAAATGGTGTTTTTATTTGTGTGCATGGTCTGAATATGCTATAAGGCCAGTGGTACTGACTTCATTTAAAAGTTTGTTGTTGTTTAAGAGAACTTATGTCTTTGTTCTCTATCACATGCAAACAGATACAAACTGATTCTGAAGAGTTGCTTATAATCAAGACGAGGGAATCTCTTCTAGAGGCTCTAACTGAGCATGTGAAGGCAAATCATGAATATGAGTGAGTACTTTACCTTGTATTGCTTCTCAGAAGATCTGGTCATTCAATTATTTAAACTTTTTTTTTGGGGGAAAAATATCATTTAAAAGTTGAAGGATAGTCATTTTTCACTAAATCCTAATGCTTCATTCTTTAGCTTATTTTTTATATGGATCTCGAAGATCTTTTTCTCTCAAAAAGTGCAGTAATTTCCTTGCCAGTACTGTTAGCTATTTTACCTGTTCTCCATTCTATTATCTAAGTCATTCTCATTGGTGTTGTATTGCATGTATACATTCATTTTGACGCTAAGGTTATTGTAATGGTAACTAAATTTCCAAATATTGTACTGAAAAGATGTCAAAAGTAGAAAATAACTTGCTGAAAGGGTGCCCCTTTACCAGTCTCTAAACTGGAAAAAGAAATCTGATTGATCTAAAGGTAGAATGACTTTAGAAGTTAAACAAGTACAAATTGATTCAATATTAGCAGATTCACTAAGAAATACAATTATCTTCTAGGATAATTGCACATTCATGCTTCATAAACAACACATCTAGGGAAACGCGATATGAAATTCTTGTATTACATGTAGAGTTTTTTCAAGAAAAATAGGTATATTTTAATGTGTTCAACTATAATAGCACATGTTCTGCTTTAGGTCACGGGTTTGAGATAATTCTCATCAAATTCTGCCCGTAAGCTATTTGATTGATAAAAATGACTTAAGCATCCTATTTATAATTAGTATTCTTAATTTATGTTTCCTTTGCTTCTTCTGTAGAGTGCCTGAGGTGATTTCCTTGCCCATAACCGGTGGCAATCTCCAGTATTTGGAGTGGATTAAGAACAGTACTAGGGACTAAGACGACAGGCAGGCCTTATCGGTTTGGATTGCATTATATAAGTCTTACTGTACATACTTATCATCTGATTGCGCCTCCGAAATGTGGATAACCCCATATCTATGTGATTAATTATGTCGTCGGGTAGCAAACTGTATACATGGATGTCCATTATCGTTACTAAGCTCAGGTAGATGTGGCCTTAATGGAAAAACAATGTCTGGTTGAAATTATTGATCATTATAGCCTGTGAACTTAGTTTTATGTTGTGAAGGCATGGTGAGAAACTGCTTTATGCAAATATGGTCTATGTGCTTGCTTCTAAACCAGCCCGATTTTGGGTCGGCCTGGGCCACGGTGGCTAGAATTCTTCCTTTGGCTCGATGGGCTCGGGCTGGCCCGACTGACGGTTTGACAGCTTTGATTCACAAGGATGCTTGTGATAATATGACATGTAAAGGATGTACTGAAATTTCATTGGGTATTATTTATCATGTGTATGGTCATTGTAAGGTGTGATTATTATTATTGGTCCAGAATGCATATATTAGGGAATTCTAGGGTTCAATTTGTAATTTTGTGTAAAATTAAGATACCTACTGTAGAGGTAGTTGTGTTTGAATAATCACTAGTAATCAATTAATTAATTTTGTCGATATCCTAACTGTTTCTTGCTTTTGGTTAACACTCTTTTTAGGTGCAGGATTTATTGATAAATACTTTTCTGGTAGACTACTGCCTGAAAAATGATTGCACTATCATCTAACTAAATTATATATTTGAGCCTCTCATATAGTACATAACGACTTCACTAACTAAATCATTTTTTTATGTCTAAAAATTAAAGAAAAGGAGAATCTAATCAACCATATGATTTTGTCATTTTTAATCTCAGCATTAGCAATGCAAGAGAGAATCAATATGTTGAGTCACAAGCATCTTGAAGCTTCCATTTATTCACTTTTTTTGTCTCACTTTTACTTTGAGATACAACTATTACTGTCAAAGTTAGGTAATTTGATAAGTAATTAGTATCCATGGATCAAACTAGGGCCGCACTCTTGTGCATCCATCCGCAAGCTGCAGCCCTTGTTTTTGGTTTTGTTTATAAAATACGTTATTTGATATTTAATTTAATCAATTATTAAAATTTATTTATGAATATTAAACATTAATGGAAATAATAAATTCTAGGTAATAAATTGTAATCAAGATTAATAAATACTAGTGTAAATTTTAATTAACTTGTAATTATTTGATAACTAACATGATTCATTCTCCTTGAAGCGCAGCTTATGTCTTGATTGACATAAGATAAATTACAAGTAGTCTTTTTTAAAAAGGACACTACATCTACATAAACAAGTGAATAAAGCACATTAATTGGAATTCGTACTGAAATTTGACATGATTAAAGATTCTAATTGGGCCGAAATTAGAATATTACTTTTGAGCAGATAATATAAAGTTTGAATAAATTGAAATGAAAGACTATTTTAAATAAAAAATACGAAAGTCCTCAGCAATACAATAGTAATGTTTATCCAGGTTGTCATTCATCAAAGATAGTAATAAAGGTTTGTAAGTCTCTCTGATCACTACCACAAAGACATAATTAGTTGTGTTTATGATTCCCAGCCAACAATAATCTTTCTCCTATTTTATAATCAAACTGAAATTTGCCAGCACTGCGTAACTTTCATTGTCTAATGTGCAATCAATAGAAATCTTTTTCATTGCTCGATGTTTTTTTAATGAGAAATTAGAGTTATTGGTAGAGAGCTCAGAACTTAACCAGTTATTATAAATTTAAAATGCATAAATAAGTTCAGAATTACATCAAGAGTAAAGATCATACATCGAAGATCAAATAGTCAAATCTATTTTAAACTATTACAACTTTTTCAAATTTATCCCAACTATCGACCTTAAAGGTTTGATACTTTTACTCTTTTTCAGTCTTAATTTAGTATATTCGTCAAGATTGTTATGTAAAAAATAATCTGGCAAACGACATAATCAAATACCCTAGTCATATACTTCTATAATATAAATTTGACATTTTGACTTATGAACTTTTTTTTTTAAGGACATGCACTGAACTTTTTAAGGACATGCACTGAACTTTTTTTTAAGGACATGCACTGAACTTTTTGTTGGACGCGCCAATCGAAACTTCACGGATTCTACAATTTTACTTCATAAAAACTTCATCTAACAACTTTCCAACACTTAATTCTTTCAGTAGCCCTTTGTGATGTTGTCGTTCGAGGAGCATACAACCATACTCATACATTATTTGAACTTAGCAACTAGGAGAGAAATGGGGCGTCGAGGAGAGAAGTGGGGGTCGAGCTGCATTGCAAGCATTAAAGAAGTCATGGATTGAAGGCAAAATTCTAGATCTAGGAGGATCTACAAAAAAAGTTCCCGATTTTCGGCACCACCCGTTCGGGTGGATGCCTCTGGAGTGAATGTTGCACCCGGCCGGGTGGTCATGAATTTCGGCACCACCCGGCCGAGTGGATGCGTCTCGGAGAGACAGAATGTTGCACCCGGCCGGGTAGGGTGGCACAAGGTCCACCCGGCCGGGTGCCAGTCGCGGGTGTGAGTTTTTTAAACCATTTTCCTCCTATTTTTTCTCACTTTTTCCCCAACTCCTCCCCTTCCAAACACCAAACATTGTATTCGAAAATAACGAAAACAACAACCGAACAAAATAAACAACAAACATCATGTTCGTACATAAAGAAAACAACAAACAAACAAAACAACTAATAAACTGTCTACTTATAAGTCTCATTTCGGACATGTGTTTTTCCCATTGTTGGAAGTTAAAAAAAAAAAAAAGGTTCCCATTTTGTGAACCTTTTTTGTAGATCCTCCTATATCTAGAATTTTTCCCTGAATAATCATCTTATTGTATTTTGAATCTTTAATTTTATAGAACATTTATTAGCACGTGTTAATCGATCCCCCTTTCAATTTCTATTACATCTATTTTTTCGTTACTTAGAGACGATGCACATACCTCTAACCGCCATACTAATTCGTCGAAAAAGAACTTATGACTGAGAACAGGTAATCTTTCATCCCTATCTAAAAAAATTAGTCTAATGTGGTGTGTGCATAATATAACAAATTATTATATTATAACCACATGGGATCCTTTTCTGCCTAAAACAAAGAAAAAGGCACCATATTGTTTCTCCACATTAAAAAAAGAAGTTCGATGGATTTTACAATTTGCACATTTTTTTTAATGATGCATTCGTCATATTATTAAATATAATAAGAGATATCGCATAGCAAAGTAATAAAGGGTCCTACTTATATTTTCGTGTTTAAAATTTACGGGATTTAATTGTCATTTTGGGCACGTTGCTTGCTTGTGATAGAATACATTTTGAAACTTAAATAGTATTTTTTTGAAAAGCAAAGTTCAATATTATTCCTATATTAAAGATGCTTCTGTTGTGCATTAATAATATAAAATTTTAAATAAAAATTTGTATTTAATAGAGAATTTCTACCAACTTGCTGGTAACGTAATGATATGGGTATCAATTTGTCTAAAAAGAGGAACCAACAAGTGGGAAACAAAATTAAGAATTTTAGCAAAAAGTTAATCTTGTTTTTACATAGACTTCAACAAATTAAATACTCATATCATATCTTCTGCTTTATTATAGAGTTACACAATTATAAAGATCTGACCCCAAACAATATATAAAGAAGTATCAAAATGTTCTCTTTTTGGGTAAGAAAAAAAGAAGTTGAAAAGAGAATAACATTTCTTGTGCTTAGATTACAGCCAATAAGTTGCTTTTGTAAGACCACTTTTGACTTGAACGCCATCACAGTATATATACATTTGATTAGATATTTCCAATTCTATTTGTTCTCTCTCTCTCACCCCCCCTAAAGTTCAAATGATTTTAAAAAAATTAAATTTTGACCTCCTAACTAGTAAAGAAAATATTGTATGTATCATGCATGAGTTAGCAAAAACAAGTAAAGATTAAAAAAAATACTATGTCGAAGAGATCTGATTTATGACCACCTCTAAATGTTGGGAGTATGTGATTCCCACATTCATAGCTGCTACTTTCTAATTTTGGACCTATATTATAAGACCCCAGCAATGAATTGCAATATCAACTAATTGGCAACAAACTCAAAATCCAATCAAAAAAATGGATGACAATTCAATACAAAAAAAAAAAAAAAAAAAAACGGAGTTAAACCATAAAACTATACAAAAACGTGTTTGAAGTTGCATCACATAAATTAACAATTAGAGTATATGATCAGGGTAAACACAGTTTCAAATTTTAATAATAAATATAATAGATTTTATAATATGACATTATTATTAAATATGGTGAAACTAATCAATAATGTGACGTGGTGGAACACAGACAAATTATGAAATAAAGGATCTGAACCGTGTACAAAGTGATTGTTGAACATATTTTATGGTAATCAAGATTAAGAAACCATTTTCTAATTTTATTTTCTCTAATATTCATACTAGAAAGTAGGTTGTGCGAGCCGCTATACGATTGTAAGGTATACATAGCAGCTCACATTAAAGTTAGTATGTACACCTTAGATTCATTTAGTCACATTTATTTATTTCTCGTGATCTCTTTATGTCACTTGTATTCACAATTGTATTTAGCATATAAAACACAATTAGTTGACCAGTGAATACAATCCAAATGAGACTTTAATGATCTTCCATTTTCCTCGAGTCTCTCCATTTCAACCCAACTGCTCTCTAGACACCCTTTAGATTGAATCATTCTTGATCATTGGTAACGTGCTAAGATAGCTAACATCGAGTTGAAACTTCAAGAAATAGTCAAAAGTCTTGAGGGTGCTTAAAATTGAGATCCTCTATTGATCTCATGGGTCTCACATAACTTAGGAGCGAAAATCTCAACTTCTATTACCCCACTTTGATCGAATAGCGCACATGTAGTATGAATTACATGCTATGGTATTACTCTTCCTTTTCTTGGAGTGCATGTCTTTAATCTTTATCATATTTACAATACCCAAGTGATAGTTCAGATGCTCACTGTATCTAACTCGAGTCCAAAACTCTACTTGGTTGACCATATCAACAATAGGACTCACACCTGGCGTATAAAACATATAAAGTGAATATTGAGATCTTTTATTCACTTTCGATCATAATTTACATGACCTAATCTGATCAATTATCAAGGCTATCCAGTTTCACAAAAAAAAAAAAAAAACTGTCACTAAAAGCACTTAGTTTTAAATTTGAAATTAATCTCATCTTCACATAGTATTAAACTATAGAAGTGATTGCCCATATGAGAAGGTCAATCATCTGTCTGACATACCTTTTTTTTTTTAATCTTATACATATGTAATCAACATATATGCAAACTTGTGTATGCTAATTCTTAATTAAGCACAAAACTTTATTAAAACATTAATGTAAATTTCAAACATACATTAATGGCAAAATAAATTATTCGTATCAAATAATACAGCTAGTACATCAGATTCTACGCAGTCCTAGAGATCTAACATGGTTGTTAAATATGTCTCTAGGAATTGGCTTCGTAAATGGATCTTATGTTCACTTCTTTACGTGCTGTAACACCCCTTACTCAGTAGGTTTCCCCACCGAATAAGTGATGTCCCGGTTGGTATCGCGGACATTCGTACCAAATTTTTCTCTTTATTTTACTGAAATACTTGCACATAATATACTTTGAATAATATTATTATACAACTATTACATATCGTAATAGACCCAACACATACTTATCATGCCACAACTAGAATACTTTACGCTTATACCCTCTTCTAGTGACTCTCCAAGGATGCAGCGACCTCAACCAGAACCAATTACTCATTATTGACCTGTAAAAAGGGTTAAGCAGCGCATATGAGCTTCAACAAGCTCAGTAGCATATTACTCACTATAAAAACTAACGTCTCCGATCAAGATAATATGCTCTTATGTTAAAGTTTATTA